>JAFBJT010002575.1:0-25929 GCA_016785325.1 Chascanopsetta lugubris | reverse complement strand
CCGCCTTTCCCCCACTCTGCATGTTTGGGCAAGATATCCATAGTATCCCCAGCTACTGAAAAGATACGAAGTGCTGCTAATAGATGCACAGTATCAACGTTTTTGTAACTGTATACACTTCCTGTATCCACCTGAAAAATGACATCCCATTGGTTTGCAGTCTGGGATTCTTCAATTTGAAAAAATACCTTTAAAAAAATATCTTTATGGATCTTCTTATAGGCGGCATTAGATTAAGTGAAACATTAGACTACTTCCCTCCAAGCATCTGCTTTTAGAGTCTCCCTGAGAGGCAAATAAAGTTGTCTGTCACCTCCATTCCCATGTTGATTCTGTCACATCCCTTTAAGTCAGATGACTTCTTTACTTGTTGAGTTCATAGTGTCATAAAAAGTTTAGGTTCAGGTTACTTTATTTGTACTGGGTAGATCTGTTTTTCAATAAGCGATAGTTCTAAATGATACTGTCATGGTTATGATATATGTGAATAAAGTGATACCAGACCTGAACTGAAAGACGACCTATCTTCCAAATCTCTTATATAAATATGTTTCAGGACGTATCTTTCAAGATTGTCGGGTGGATGTGTGCTGACATTATCAGTGCAGGCACGTGTTCCCTCAGGTATATCAGACATCACACTGCACAGTAAACATGTGATCATCACCTGCTTCCTCTAAACCCTCCCCTCTGCATTGCACCACAGTAAAAACATCCCGGCCAGCTCTTTAAAAACTATAAAGCTGTAATGTGAGGGATTGTGGTTGTGTCATCAAAAGCATTGCTCGTAGGTGACTGATGACCTCTGGTGTCTGTCCTTCACTACACAGAGCAGATGTGGATTTTCATGCACGCACCACTGCGCCGCTGTGACAGGGATGGAAAATAACTGAGTTCGGGAAACTGGGAGGAGACAAGTGACGTCACAGGCAACATGACCCGTGGAGGGAGGAGGAGGTGACAGGCAGAGGGAGGGATGCTGTCGTCCTCCGGTGACACTGCTCCGGTGTTTATAGGTGTGTGAATGTGTTTTTCACGGTCCTGCCTATTCGGTTTACTAGCTCTCTTGAGCCGGGCGGTGAGACGTCCACGACGCTTAGCTTTATTAGCTTCTTGGCTCGGCTACATGGACAGCTAGCGCGGCGAAGCTAATTGTTGTTAGCCGCTGGTTCTAGAGCTATAAACTGTACACTGACCCGGCGAAGTGAAGTGCCGAGGAGGTGGAATGGCAAGAGTCCCCTCCGATATTTCACCTGAACGACACTGCAACTAACCACTCGGAACATTTCTTTACGACCCCAAGTCACCGGTAAGCACTATTTTATTCCATTTAAGTCAACTCGCCAATGATTTGTAAAGTTAGCGCTTGCTTCGTGGCTAATCCCTGCTAGCCACTGTTGTGAAAGATTTCCTTAACACGGCGTGGAAAATATTACTCACTAATTAGGGTGATTGTGTCAAAATAACTTAACCGGTTACTGTTATTGTTTGTTTTAAACGTCACCAGATTAAAAATTTAGTTATTTTATATGTCATGTTCTGGTGATAATAAACCAGAAAACTTTGAATATACTGCGTTAGAATCATTTCCAAACATTTCCTGTTTGGCTGTCCAGTGTAAACTGTGTTTAAAGGTGCAGTGTGTAAGATTTGGTGACATCAAGTGGTGATGGTGCAAGATGTATCCATCATCTCATCCTCATCCACTTCCAAGCATGCAGGGGAACCCATGGTAGCCTACACTTGTCACTAAAACTAAAAAATTGTTAGTATGTCCATTCTGGGCTCCTGTAAAAACCGTAGAGAGGACCTGCTCCTCGTGTAAATATATATTCATGGGCTCATTTAAGGGTACTGGATTAAAAAATAAATTTAGGTGATTTTGGTAATGTCAATATGTAGTTGTTTTGTTATGTTTCCTTCTCCTAATAGAAGTGGCAATAAAATGACCGAAATCGTACACACTGCACCTTTAAAGAGCACACTAACATATATATTGTGCTTTGACGGTTGATGGGATAATCCAATGTGAAGCTTGAATAGCTGTAGCCAATCATATACACCTGGGGAAACACTCAGGTAAACAGAAACTGTGGTGAAACATATCTGAAGTAATTGTTTTGCTTTGACGTGTCTCTGACAATGCTGACAGATCCTGAAGCATGGCGGTAATTATGTGTGGCTAGAAACTCTTAGAACTGTTGTTCATCGATGCACACTGTGTGTGTGTGTGTGCGTGTGTGTAGGTGTGCGTGTGTGTGTGTGCGTGTGTGTGTGTGTGTGTCTTATAGGCCGGTTATTATTAGTCTGCCTGCCCTGATCCCTCTGAAAGTAGTTATGTTCTGGGATGTCAGCTCTCACCCTTCCCTGCAGCCGTCCTCCTGCACCATAGCGGTAGTTACAAACATGTGTTTGCGCCATCAAATCAGTTGTGCATATACCCTTCACTTCAGCTGACAGCCTTCATGGGAATTCAATGTATTCTTTGAATGGCTTAAATGCTGCAAGCGTACAAGATATTGTGTTTACACTTAAAAGATGAACAGCACCTATGGCTTCTAAGGGACTGTAGTCTGACTTAGTTTAGTACCCCAGCAGACTGCAGTGTAAGTCCCTAGCAGAGGTACAATGTCTGATAAATCAACCAGAAATGCTGCACCCACATATCATTGATATCCTCGTGCAAAGCTCAAAACACTTCCCCTGTGCTGCTCATCACTACACATTCTCATGTGCCTGCGGCTGCTTGCCAACCCTCACATGCAAACACCGATGCCTCGTAACATGCAATCATCAATTCGGCCAAAACACACCTTTATTAAATCACACACAAGCTTTTTCTTGTCACAGGACGAGATGCTGTTAAAACAGCCCAGCTCTGGCATGTAGCAGCTCACAGCTATTGTAATGATGCCAAAATTAATGCACGGACACACCCAAACATAGCTAACTCTTTGTTGTTGTCTTTATTTATTCTTCAGGTTGTTGGCGCGTCTCTAATCCCCATCATGGTGCAGAAGTATCAGTCACCCGTCAGGGTGTACAAGCATCCCTTTGAGCTGGTGATGGTAGTAAGTGTCTCTATTTGCATTGTATTGCATGCCTTAGATTGGGGATAGTGAGTGTTTTTTGCATTTCCAAACAATCCTCAGGTAAGAAAACAACACAATCAATGCAACAATCATCTGCGAGTTTACATTTCAGTTTGTATTAGATGGTGTAATTGCGTGCTTCAGTGCCACAGATGGAGTGTTATGTAACGCTGGTGGGTGGGCAACTCAGAGGTCAACGTCGGAGGGTAGTCATTGAATTACACACCTTACTTGTCATCTGCTCACAGATTCAAAATGCTGTTGCCAGTGACATACTGCAATGTAGGCACTGTAGCTCTACCATTACACAGAGAGTGGTTTCTGTGCAGCAGTGTCAGCAACTAATGCAGTGAAATACAGGAGCAGAGCCGAAGCTGGTTTAGTGTGAGCAGTGACAGTTGCCTTATACTGGCCAGTGATTTACCAGGTAGACTGAGGTTGTACATCCACTACATACACCACACTATCTTGTTTTGTGGGCTATTCCAATCTGTATTTCATTTACTCAAGAACAGATAAAGAGGATTGCACACGTTTATTGTCATTTTAAGCTTCAAGATACTCTCTTTGTCAGCTGCCGTGTTGAAACACTGTGCTATACATCTGCACACGCAACATCTGAACGCAATGACTGCTTTTAAACAGTCAAACACGAGCTCCCTCGCAGACCTGGAGGTAATGGTCCATATTTGCACCTTAAAAAATTCAGTGGCTAGTTTGGCTTTTAGCAAGCAAGTGCTGAGCTGCAGGTTTCTGTTCACTTTCAGGCACGAGTGTCCATGTTGAGTGCAGAGTGTGGAGTGAGTGTAGTCCTTCTTTTGCTTTGTGGTTCTTAAATTGACCTATTCAGAGCTGTTTCTGGTGCTTTACTATATGTACATGTTTCAACATGTGCTTATTTACCTTCTCCTATATCTAGTCTGCTATATATTATATGTAGGAGCCTGTCCATCTTTATCCCCATAATGCAGGATTTTGAGGGGTTGGATATCAGTGACGATGCACTTACTAAATGCTTCAGCATGTTCACAAACAAAACAAAGAAGAGCCTGAATGTCTGTGGGGTCACATCTGTGAGATTATTTTCTTTTCAACAGTGATTAGAGAAGCAGCAATGGCACACTGCACTATGATGTATAATGACACAGAGAATGGCAGGTCTTCTCAGTAATGTTTTGACCTCAGCTGCTGGACTATCTATAATGTGGTGTGAGTGCACGCCTGCAGAGTCTTGGCTTGGTTACACAACCGTCTATTTCAGCCAAGCATTTGAACTTGCCAGCGAGGTGCATTGTTGCACTGCTGTATTTTCACTGCAATATCGCCCCGCTTCACTCACTTCAGTGACACAGGAATCGAATTTCTCAATTACAGTATGTTATGCGCTGTTGACACGATAGGTTTTACACAGGAACCATTTACTTAAAATGGAAATCAGCTTCCTCCATCAGCCTAGAGAAGGATGCAGGACGAGTAAATCTCCTTAGCAAAGTCTAGATTGAGAACCGGGTTAACAGATGGCTTTAAATAGAGGGCTGGGACCTACACCTGGGTTTACACATACAGTGAAAGTGGGGTAAAAATAATAATGGTTAAGCAGACCTGCAGGATTTGTAAGCAGGGGCTCTATGGGACAGGCTTACATTTAAGTAAGCTAACGAAGCAGCTCTGAGTGCTTATGAAGGTGCAGTATGTACGATTTTCTGTCAATTTTTTTTCTCTTTTTTTGTAGGATTAGGATTTTAAAACAATTATATCCTGATATTTTTATAAATGTACAATCACCTCAGTGTATGACTTGCATTTACATAACCCTAAAATGAACCATTTCATGTATATTTCCATCAGGAGCAGTTCTCTTATGGGGGCTGTCATGTTTTTACAATAGCCCAGAGTGGATGTAGTTAACATCTATTGAGTTTCTATTGAGCATAAATAACAACTGAGGGCCGCCATAGGTTCTCCTGCATGCTCGAAAGGGAAGTGTGAGTTGATGGATACAACATGCAACCTCACCACTAGATGTCAACAAATCTTACACACTGAACCTTTGAAATAGGACAACAATTTGATATACGTTAGAAGTTGTTCTGTAGGGAAAGCTTTGCTTTATATGATATAATGGTTTAAAAACCAGCGAGAGTTTGGCGCATTCAGATTTTTTCTCTCTTTTTGTGACTTTCCCCTGCAGAGAGTATTTTTGCAGACACCGCAGAGCAGACTTGATGGTGCGTCACAACACGTGCTGGCTCTTTTTAAAAAAAGAACGAAAATCCACTGAAAACTCGCTTCCTCTTAAGCAGGGCTTTTACCATTGCAACATTCAAAACATCCTGCATGTCGAGGGAAGCATGTTAAATTCACCCAGGCTATTACTCTCCGCTGTGTCTCTGTCAGTAGTGTCTGGAATAGCAGTCAGACATTGCCTTCCGCTCTTCTCTGTCGGGGGATTATATTTGACATTTTGCTTCAAGGAATTTGGTGCTCGCTCTCGACTTGACTCGTCGTTTGAAGACAGTCACTTCTATGAAATACCCATTTGCTCTGAGAAGGTTCAAAACCAAGCCTCCACATTCCTCCAATGAAGACTAAATGCATTCCTTTTGTCAAGATGAAATACCGCCACTCCTCACTTGTCCTCAAGGAGCCACTGGGCTCACTGACAGGAGGTGTCAAAGTATTTCTACCTCTGGCTAACGCTGTTGTGGCTTGCATGCACAGCTACACAAGGCAGGCCAAGTTCTTAGATCCACCTCAGTTGTTTGTTTTTTTTATTCTGCAGAATTGAACATGCTGTTCTCTGTGTTGCATCAGTGCTGACAGGTCTTTGGCAGATTCTGACACTCTGTGAACTGGCATTGAGAATCCAGTGTGATATAGTAACAATTCATAATTGACACGCCTGTTTGAGAAATGGGAGTGGTACTAAACCTCCAAATTAGATGATAATCAAGATTGTTTTTTCTAAATGATCATACTTTCTCTGGTCAATCTGTAAATTGAAAATGTGTATATTTATGGGTGTTGTAATGTTCTGGAGTGGAATGTGGACTTGCTTGTGAATTGCAACAACAAAGAGGAGTTGTATGTAAATTACAGCTGTAATTAAGGTAATGTGGATAGGACTAAACTATTGATTGGAGAAACTGTCACCTAAAGAATTCAGGTTACAGACTCCAACTCTTCAAAATACTATCAAGATAGGAATGGCAGTAGTGTGAAACATACTGTAAGTCTGCCTCTATAGGAAACCTCCTTTGTAGATAAACAGTGAGATGAGTTCATTCAGTCAGCAGCACTTCCAAGAGTTATGAACTTCAAATGAATAAGTTGTTTAAACACAATCTCAAAGGAACACAATTACCAATGTTAGTGGCTTGACGGCATTCTCTTCATTTCATAATGTCACTTTGTTTTTTAGACATTGGTTCTCTGCTGGAGCCCCAGCAAGAGTTTTCAGCCACAGAGGTCCTTGACTGTACCACAACATATCAATAACAGGAAATGTAGCTGATGCTGTTGCTGCTGTTATTGCAGCCACTCAGTCTCAGGGCACTGGTCTATCCCCAGGGTGTCACAGAGGAATTTCAGAAGCAAAACAAAATCCCGCCTCCTGTTGTTGTTTCAGGCCTGAAGCGATAGTCGTGTCTGGCACGCATCCAATGATAAAGAATGACTTCAGCAGCTACCAGAGGAATAAGAACCCCATTTAACCAGAGACTGACAATAACTAACTTGATCTTGAATGTCATTGTCAAGTTTGAAATCAAGAAATCCCCCCATCCCATTGGTTTTCTGGATGTGCCTCTGAGAGAGGGTATTAGGTGAGACAAAGCCCAACCTGCTCCATGGAAACGTATGGGTTTGTGGCTGATCTATGGGGACAAAGCGCTTTGGTCCTGCCCATGTCCCAAAAGAATTTCTGCAGAGGAAGGAACAGGATGTGACTTGTAATGTCACCATCACGGAACGTTTCCTGTGTGATTGAATCCTCTTGTAGCAACTTGAGTTAAGACGTATTGTTCAGTTATTCAATGTTTGCATGGCTACAGACTGAATGGAAAAAAGCAAAAAGCATTGTCCTTTTAAGGGTTTTGTTGGAGACTTTTGAGTTTACGTCTAATCCCATTAGTCATCTTCACATGCCATGTTACGATGTTAAACTCCGTCACCAGATTAGTATCATTTCATAGCAAACATATTGACAGTATTGCATCAACCGTGTGTCCCATCCATCTATTCCGACCTGCATTATCGGCTTTAAGAACTGGCTCATGTGTCTCCCGTCAACATGCCATGTGGCAGTGTTGTCCACATTGAATCCGACTCATTCTTATCATTCATCATGCAAAATAGAATAGAAGAATATATTATTCCAAAAAGTACATGCAGTTGATTCTTATCAGCATGTTTCTTACTTATTGGTATAGCAAGTTAACAGCAAAAAACTATTCAAGATAACACACATTTTTTATGCCACACGAATACTAGAGTGTCACAGGAAGAAAGGGATGTTAGCTGTTGGAGTTCAGGTCCTGTGATCTGCTAATTGTGTAGTCTTTAGCATCATGAACTTATTCTAAGTCCCTCATTTCTCTGTCTTTATGTGGGTCATCCCGTTTGCTAGATCAGTAACACATTGTTTCTCTACACGTTTGCTGCAGAGCCAGTGTTTCTAAACTTGGATCATCCTGCTGTCCCCCTTCTTTATGTCTAGCCTGAGCAGGGTTACATCCTGTCCCACCATGGCTTGACCCACTTATAGCCAGGTCTGGTTGAGGGTTTTACAGTTCAATTTTGTATAGCGCAGAACCATCACAGGCTTTACTTTATTGTGTTAATCCCCCCCGTATCTCAGACAGTGTCTAAAATTAATTTTTTGATCCCTCTTCCCATGAATGTAGGGAAAAATGGATGACTGGCTGATTCATGACAAACATTTATTCATGGATTTAGTCATTTTACAAAGCAAGGTCATATGTGAAACGTTGATTTGTGATACAACCAAGTCTTTGATTTAAGAACATCCAAATAACTTGTGGCCCCTGAGATCAATACCAACAGTTTGGAGCAGTTGCAGATTAATGTGTGTTTCATTAGCGGTAGCCCTATTAATTTAGTCAACAATCCAGTGTGTACATAGATGCGATGGGAAGAGTAAAGCACTAAATTAACCTGGATTGGAACAAAGTGATTGAGGAGAGTTGTGTTTTTTAAGTAAAGCCCTCAATGGGTCAGTAAAGCACCGCTTAAGACTGATTCTATATAGTGTACAGGATGTTGTACAAGGCTGTGCTACCACATATGTATGAAGGTGTCTGTGCATGCAGGTCTGTTCTGGTTCAGAGAATTTCCATCCACTCTTCTGAATGAAGCTGTGCCTGCAGTGTCTAATTCACTTACTCAGCTAGATGATGTTCGCCAGAAACAATGAAGAGTAACGGCCTGGAGAGAGGCTTATCATCCATCGTGCCGCTTTAAACAGCAGTGCTGCGCCACCAGTGTCACATGACTCTGTGAGCCTGTGAGAAAATTCTGGAGCTGATTTCATTCAGTCATCATCCGGACATTCATTCAGCCTCTCTGCTGCTGCAGCAGCAAGGTCGAGATTCTGTCCCCAATAGCTCCCCTCCCCCACTTGGCCTTGCTCTGCTAGACACAGATGAATGTGTAGGCACTTACTCTCATACAATGACCCTTTGGTGCATTTTAGCCCGCAATCATTCTACAGCATAGCAGTGGATAGTGACTCAGAGCAGTGCGGCAGCGATGTGACGTAAATAGGAGAGTGTGAAATATAATGTGACAGCCTTAACATGCACTTGTGCGTTGGGTAATGTTTTTTTTCTGTAGTTGCATTCTTTATGCTCGAATCAATTATTGTCAAAACATTAGATCATTATGCGGCCTCGTTTTTGATACAGTGCTGCATGAAGCTGCATAATCATTCCCCATTTCCTTTTCTCCTCCCATTTGAATACATTCCAACATCGGTGCCTCATTCAAGCGCAGAACCGTCCGTTAATCTCAAAAGTGCAGCGATCGGAAATCACCAGGCACTTTGCCACCCACTTCTTCCCTCAGCTGTCTGATTCAGTGACTCATGGGCTCGAGAAGCTTCATCTGTATTCACTGTAACCATCCAACTTATCAGAATTCCATCACAGTTGGTACAACAAGGAAGCTTTGTAATGATGGTGGAGGCGGAAGTATAGCTAACATGCTTTGCCAGCATCTTTCTTTACCGTAAAAGAGGAAGTCAGGATTGGCATGCTTTCCGGAGATTTTCCATCCATGAGGAATTCTCGCTGTCTTTTGTATATTTTAATGACCTGAGTTCAAGCTGACTCTTAACAGTTATGTCTTAGTAAGCCTTATACCATTGGAAATGTGTGTAATTCAGCATTTCTTTGTCTTACTGTGATGACTTTTTGATGGCCGACAGATGGCCATCCGGCTGCCTTCGTTTCCCTTGTGCACGCACTTATCCAGTCATGCATACATAACTGAGCTCTACGCTTTAGTGTATTGCATGGGTTACAAAATATTTAGGACTTGACATTTATATAAGGTGACTGTACACCATGCAAAACACGCCCCCTCTCCTTCTCTCCAAGAGGGTTGTCCCTGGCAATTCTGCCGTAACAATGCACACTGGAGTTGTTAGACCAGTGGATAGAGAGAAGTGGGTGTTATGGCATGCACAGACCAAAGGCTCTTTTGTGTCTTTTCAACTAGGAGATTGTTCTCTCTCTCTGACCCCACATCCAGTGTACACCTAGGCTCAGATGCTTCTGGAGCTGAGGGTGGAGAAACCTCACCAGCTGTATAGAGGCTTGTATTTCTCTCGTGCACATTTTTGGCCTTGTAGATGTGATGATAACTCAAAACCTTCTCAATATCCCTAACCCATAGCAATAACAGCTTGTTTCGTACTTCACAAATCGAAAAAGAATTGTGACACAATCATGTTATGTTTAAAAGAGGTTTTGAACAAATAAATCCTGTACGACAGACTTACGGTTGTATTTATTAACTAGATTGCAACCATTAATATGGCTTTGAAGCGAGAGTCTGGTTACCCAGACATTTCCTGCAACGTTTGACCAATTAAGTAAATGCAATTTAGGGAAATGTAATCTAATTACCGGTAGATATCTTTCCTCATCAGTTTTTGCTGTAAATGGTGAGATTTTATGTATTGAAATGTTTCCCCACACTCCTTTTTGCTTTAGAGTCGGTGTGGAGAAAGCTAGAATTTACAATCTGCCTACCCTCTTGCCTCTCTGCCCTCCCATCATCAATGACCTAGTTTTGAATTTATAGCTTTGCTCTCAGAAATGAAAACCAGGAGGATTTTCCCCCTCCTTGCGCTGCTTACTAAAGCTCATTCTCGAGAATCTATTCACCACACATTATGTAAACCGATACTAGCACGGCTTTGTGTGTCAGGTCATTATCTCCTGAAATGTTTTGTTTGACTCGGACAACCGGTTCTCATGAATTAATCTGACATTTGATATTCTACAGATTTTCAGTGATAGCCTGGGACCAATCATCAAACCCAGTAATCTCAACTGGTCATCAATGCTTATCATAGATTTATACATGTGACTGGTCAGCGTTTGATCTCATCCTCATCAATGACGTTCACAACAGGTCTCATGATTGCCAGAGGTGGTATGTGGTAACTCATAATGATTTTTACCAACCAACACTGGCCACATGATGTCATACTCCTGTCAATGGTCCTAACTCAGGTCCACGTTTTAGTTGACGTATGACGTAGTGTGTTATCAATATAGAATGAGCACTGGATCTTCATAGTGGTCACCAGACACCAGTGAGAGGCCTGAGGGAAGGACTCGAGCCCTCTCAATGTGTTGTTGTCATCCAGTTGGTCAACAATACTCATCGTGAATTCAAATATACTACTGGTCAGCGTGTCATCTCATCCTCTTCAATGACGTTCACAACAGGTCTCATGATGGCCAGAGATGGTATGTGGTAACTCATAATGATTTTTACCAACTAACACTGGCTTCATGATGTCATACTCCCGTCAGTGGTCCTCTGTACCATGTTTTTTTAAATTTTTTTACTTATGACGTAGTGTGTTGTCAATGTACAATTTGCACTGGATCTTCATAGTGGTCACTAGACACCAGTGAGAGGCCTAAGGGAAGGAGAAAGGGCCTCTCAAATCTATTGCCTGTTGTTGGTTGATATATCGTGGGCCCCATTTATCAGTGTGAGGCACTGAAAGATACTGAAAGGGAATGTCTCAGGAAGCACAAGCTATCACATGCTGGCAATCTTTGTGTGTGTTACAGAGTTGTCACAGCACAAAAAGGGCGGTTTACTGTTGATGTGATAAAATGAAAGAATCTATGAATAGAATATCTGAACTTTTTCTCTGAGTCACTCTTCTTGGGAATTCCGTCTGGCAGATTGATTGCTGCCTAAGCTGTTTTCACTCCATCTCTAATCCGTCCCCATCAAAAATCTAAATCTTAAGAGGCTCTGACCAATGTTCCAAAATGTTTTCCCAGCTACCAGGAGAGGCAACTGATATATATCTATATATATATAGCAGAGGTTGACCTCTGAGCAGCCGTCGTCTCTATTACTCAACCATTTTTATAAGCCCCAGATATGTGATCCTGCCACCAAGGAAGTAATAATTCGTAAAACATGGAGGCCGAAGATTTTTACATAATCCAAGCAAACCAATGCTTCTATCACTTTCATGATAGCAAAGAGCACCACTGAAGATCTAACACATCCAACAGAACTGCTACTATGTAAGTCAGAGTCTGGCATTCAGCCCATGGTTGTTGAACTGAATTTCATGTGAAGTCTTGTGTACAGCTTGTTTCATCAGAACATCTTTCATCAAGCCAGTTCATGTCTTTCACAACAGCTTTGCCTCTGGGCCTTTTGGTTTCAATCAAGTCCAGTGGTGCAACTTGGTGTTAATGCATCATATTGTTGGTCTCATCCAACATCCTTTTCAGATTACAGTCATTTTTCCCATTAATACTTCAATGTATAAACAACGAGTGCAGTCATGAGAGAATTGTTCATCATCTTTCATACTTTTTGTTGTAAATGTACTTTTTGTAAATGGTCTTTGAAGAGTAGACATTCGGACATTTTTGTCTTATATTGTTATTCTACACATTGATTGTAATAAGCATCTTTGCTGTTCTTATTAGTGAGACTTTGGTGTACTCTTATGAGGGGAACTAGTTGCTTGGAGTGAATGTTGTGGCACTTAAAGCCTGGAGTTGTTTGACATTGTGAGATGTTAACCACAGGCTTCTTGAAATGTAAACAGACAGTTACTGACTCATACACAAATATTCATATAGGGTAATTCTAGGTACACACTTCAAAGAGAAGTACATACATACTGTACATGCAGATCTAGCTGGCCATTGGGCATAACTTAAACCGGCTTGTCGTTTGCACTCCTAAGTGTGTACAGCCTTGCGAGTGAGTTAAAGTGAAAACAATCACATATGTTTTATCCAACTTTGAAGATGACAATTAAATTTGACGTTGATTCTAAAGCCTCAAACCATCCCAGATCTGATGAAGAGGGTATGATACCACGTTTTATCCCCCATCTACAATACTGTTCTTTCAACCCTTCCCTGGAGAGTCAACAGCCATTCACACTTTGTCTCATGAGACTACAAAGATAACAATTATTGTTATTGTGATTTCTATGACTTTCATGAAGATGTTGGTGAATTGCAGAGTCATTTCACTGCAAACAGTTGAAGGAGAAGTAGAGAATGCTCAATATTTCTCTTAAAAAACATGTCTATTTTAACTTAGAAAATCAGACTAAAAAAACCTTGGTGTGCCCTAGATTCAAATTTCCTGGATTTGTTTGTTCTGTGCTCCCAGCTATATTTAAGCTTGTTTTTTAATATGTTATAAGTTCACACCGTTCAAACCAGATAATGGCTGGGCAACCTGCCAGTGCTGTTGTTTTTTTGCCCTGTAGTATATTATAGGTGTATACATGCACCATGCAGCCCTTTTGAATTCCTGAAATACAACATGTATCCCCTCAGAACTCCTGGATTTCCTGAGTCTCCCTTCCTGAGCACAATGGATCCTGGATTTCATATCCATGTCCTTATCCCCTGTGTCTGTTGGCCAAAGGGAAACTATTTTCAGTGTTTGCAGGAAGAGTTTATGAAACCATGTATTGTTTTTGTATTATCGCTTGCGTGCCCCTGGAAAACACATACAACCTCTGCCAACATTCCAAATCGATTACACATGGAGGTGAGCTGCGAGGTGTGTCCCTAAACATCACCATCACAACAAGATGATATGTTCTCCCAGTCTGTCTTTCACATGCACTGGTTTCGCCATGGTTTCATGGCTGTTGTTGTTTTTTTTTATTGTCTTGTGGTTCCAATAATATTGATTTGGGTGGAACTTGGTTACCATAGTGTTTGGGATTGTTTCGTCAACTTTGCCTCTCCTCAATCCCAAAGACATTGGAATTGGAATTACACATGATTATTTGTTGTTCAACTGACGCTTTAGGTGTCCACTGAGAATTTGTCACTTTCAATTTCTGATTGAAGGGAACAGAGCATTGCAAGTGTCAGGTATTCAGCTCATTGGAAGCTATAACCTTTTGTTTGTTTTCAGTAACTTCATTGGATCCGATAGGGTTAGGGTTAGAGTTTTTACAATAATATCAGTAACATTGGGGAAAAACTAGAGAAGAGTGAAGAAACTATATTCTGTGCTATACACTTTGATACGATTAAGTTATGTTGAATACTAATTATTTGGATACTTGCCATAAGACATGGATATTGACACAGTGTTGGTTAAGCCCTTTTCAGTCGTGTATTTTGAGTCATGGGTGTGGAGCTCTTCATAACACAAAGTCAGGTGACTGAATGAGGTTCTTTACAACATTAGGCTATGTGTATTCTGTGTCAGGTGAGCTGACTTGCTCATGAAAGATGAGCTTAACCTGAAACATGGTCTGATGATACAGACACTAACATGCTGGTACACTGTGGTATTGACATAATCTATTCTACACAATAGAGCAGTGTATAATTGATGTTAAGGTTTGTTTGAGCTGAATCAGGAATGTTCTTTTTAGCATTTGGCCTATTGTACGACAGCAGCAATTTTACTGACTGAAGAGAAGTATTAAACCGTTAAATGTAAACCGTTTCAAATAAAATAATTTCTGAATGCACCCTGAGGTGACTGAACATGGCAACGGTATTTTTCACTGTGTGCTGTCAGATGTGTAGCAGTCAGGCAGGAAGGAATGTAATCAAGAAGAGTGAGGCCATTCTGCTGAATGTCTTTCACACCAGCTGTGTGTTAAGTAACAGCGCACCAGTGTAGTTTCTGGTATGGTCACATTGTACTTCCTCAAAAATGGCATGTGCACATCACTCAACAACAGGACACCACAGTTTGAAGCATTGCATCTTCTGGTCCTTTTATAACATCAAATCGATCAATCAAATTGGATTTATATCGATCACATCCACAAATCACAATATGTCTCACCGGGTGAGCCTTGAGCCTTAGTTGGAAACAGGCACAGAAAGTGATGTAGATAGTTGTGATGACTCTGCAAACAAATGTTTGAACTACGGTAAAACAATTCTGTCAGTGTTTCTTACGTTGTTTTGTGTCTCATTTGTGTTTCTCATATTTGTCTGCGTGAGGAAATTTCCAAACATGGTTATGTATTGAAATGAAAATTTCATTTCTTCATTTCTGAAGCCCTCTCTCTGACTTATTACATTTTAATAATATTAGCCATATATAGTGCAAAGTTTTGCGTTATATTCATCCTTGGATTAGCCATTACGCAGAATACTTAATCTGCAAACTCATCATTAGTTCACACTAAAACTATCAGGCTTTGTTCTCATAATGGTCAGATCTTTTATTATTTTAGATCCATAGAGTTGGAATTTACGACAATTCGATTTAATCCTTAATTGTTTCACCTTTCTTGAAAATAACCTGCTCTATATATTTCCCCATTTCCTGGAGTTAATGCTAAAATAGAGCAGCTGTTTTCTTTGCTTAGCATACAGACAAAAGGATTGCTGTATGTTTAGTTTTCTCTGTTTTTCTCATGAAGCACATGTCTCTCGTGTTTGTGTCCATCTGATGGTGTGTTATCACCATAGAAGTACACCCAGTGCTTTTGTACAGTATATAAGTCCATTGTGTGATTGAAAAGTAATGGTGTTTTTGTGCGGCCATGGCATTTGTGGTTGAGTATCCTTTGTTGACGTGTGGTTGTTGTTGATGGGTGAAACTGATGTTTACACTCACTGCCGTTGTGCTGACTTCAGAGCAAAGCCTGCGCCCCAGTGTTCCAGAGCATCAGGGCTGAAAAAAACAGGCCATACAATTCACTCTGGTCAGTGGACAGTGGGCAGCTGAGTGGGTCAGTACAGAGGTATGCCATGTGCTGCCAAAGCCTAGTGACAGAAAACAAACCTACTGAACTCACCTTTGTGTTTGATTCATCAGAAAGATGAAACACATATATTTCATGCACATTGATGAGTCATTATAATTTGTCTATTGTCTATAGATCTATTTTCAAGCCTTGTGATATATCATACACTTACGTGGTCTCTTGGTTTTTAAGGACCTCATAGACAAAGGGTTGTCCCAAGCTCCATATAACGCACCACTTTAGTCAGCGAGGAGCTTCTGGAGTGTTTCCATGGTCTTGGACTTGGCATACCAGTGTCCTTATTGATCAAATTTGAATCTATATTGTTTTTCTTGTCTTTACTTTTGAATACATTTCCTTTTTAAATGTTTTTCTCATAACAATCACTCACTCAGTGTACTTCCTGCATACTCAGGTTTCACGGGCTGGTTTTCATGCTCTTATGAAAACGAGAAAACATCCTGTTCAGTTCATGCAGCAAGGTCATGTGGCATAAGAGACTCTCAGACAAGCTCATTGTTATGACTAACATATCTTAAGCAATATTCTATGTTGTAAGTTATGTAACCATGCCAGACAAACCCAAGATGAGAGACTGGTGGCGATAAAGAAAAAAGAGACAGGAAATCGCTGCCATCCTACCAACCACGGCCCTGTTGCATAACTGCTGACCGACCTCTCAACTAGAGCCCAGTTTGCCTCTGTTTTGCGTTTGTGACAACATGTAATTTAGAGACGGCGTCGTGTTTGGAGCAGCTGAGGCTGTTGTTGTGTCTTGGGGACTTCATTGTGTCTTGATTAAAAAGCTCTTCTACTGTAACCAAACTATTTTCGACTACTTCGAATTTAAATGAGCATGTTTTGGTATAGTAACTTTTTGATGCACTGCATTTTCTACTTTTGTCAGATTCTTCAAGCCGTTTAATTAAGATTAATGGCCCCATTACACCTGGTTTTCTTGTTTAAGATATTTCAATACTATTTATTTGAAAAATGACCCTAATGACTTTTGGGAGTTTATCAGTAAACTATTTCTAATACCGATATTTTTTGCTATTTAACATTTGACAGCATTCTGAGTGCTTTTTAAGGTACTGATATCAAACCCTGAAGATAGACAAATGCAATTGATGCTTAATATTGTACAATATTACAATATTGATAAGTGTTTTTCTCTTTCAGGCTTATGAACGCCGATTCCCTACCTGTCACCTTATTCCCATGTTTGTGGCGAGTAATGTGATGGCTGAGGAGACCAGTGAGGATGGATGCGTTAACAGGGTTGAGCGCCGCTGTGCCCTGGACGTGGACGCCCCACGCCTGCTCAAAAGGGTGTGTTGTATATCAGACCTTCAGACAATGTACAGCTAAAAGACAATGCTGTAAGATTATTGTGGTTGCCTCTTGTGTCAGAAGACGATACAGTTGTTTACAACTTTTCTTAAACATCAACAACATGGTGTTGGTAGTGCACTGATTTCAAGCTTAAGTTTAAATTTGCTGCCTTTGTTTTTAAAGAATGTATTGGTGTGTGTTTGGTGTGCAGATCGCTGGTGTGGACTATGTCTACTTCATCCAGAAAAACACACTCAATCGTAAGGAGAGGACGCTGCACATCGAGTCCCATAATGAGACCTTCTCCAACAGGGTCATCATCCATGAGACCTGCTGCTATTCAGTCAGTAACACACACACACACACACACACACACACACACACACACACACACACACACACACCTCTAGATAGCTTTCAATATATGTGTACTGTATGTATTTGTTAATCTTAGCACTAGTGGACGCAGAGAAAATCCAACCCTGACACTGATCCTGACTGCTTATGTAACATGCTCTTAACCATTGTGCTCTACTCAACCACTTACCTCCACAGACCAAATAGTAAATGCATCATGTAACGCTGTTCAGCTGCTGAAGGCTGAGCTGCTGCTAGCAGAGGCATTTTGAATATTTTGTGGTAGAAATATGCAAACACAAAAAGTAGAATTAAATCAAACGGACCAAGAAACTGATATGATCTCCCTCCAACCTGCTCTGTTGCAGTTGCTATGAGTTCATGTGTTCATATGCATCTGTATAAGTGTTAGGTACATGTCAGTTATGAAAACTATAGCTAGGAAAAAAGAAATTCATCATTAATTTTATTATCTACTAAGGCTAAACCTTTTGTGAGAACAACTATTTTGAATGCGTTATGAAATCTCCTCTTTTTATGATTTATAATTGTAAAATAACAATCATTAAAATCATCAAACTGAACGAACTCAAACTATTATGCATTACTATGGTGGCCAGCGACTTGTTTATCTACTGAAGTAAGCAGCCCTGAATGAGTCAGTCCCTTGCAGTGAAGCAGAATGGTTCTAAATGCTAATCTGAAATCAGCATGTCTTTTTTGTCTACCAGCTCCACTTCTGAATCTAACAATTCATGAATGGATTTGCTCTGAGTTAATGAGGTCAAGCACATTGAATTAGCCTCCAACCAACTAGCGTGCTAATTTTAGGTCCAAGGCGACACACACTCTTAATATGCGCTTAACCACGTTGTACTAATAGTAACCAGGATGGACAGCTCAGTTAGCCTGAGCTAATGGACCTGACTATAGCTCACATGTTTTGGTAGTAAATGGTGAGGGAGCAACCAGCACTGCCTTTGGGAAGCATTTAGCTTTTGTCTCCTCTGAAATGAAAGGGCACCCAGTGGCAATGAAAATGTTTTGGTGGATATCATCATGTGTCTCCATCTCAATCTTATCATCTAAAAGAGCCACAGCAGTGAAATGATCAACTGGAATGTGAATGGAAAATAACTTTTACTGTTGCAGCATGTTTTCACATCCTGTTACTTTTAATGGGAGTTGTTGATGTGGACAGGACCGGCTAATTTTAAATGCACAGTATGACACATACTCCCACTGACAAAGCGCAGTGCGAACACTGTTCCCTCTGAGTCATCATTGAGTGAGGCAGTTTGTGTGGTTGCCATACAAACATGTGTGTAACTTGTAACGTTGTATGTGTCGCTGTAGGTGCATCCAGAAAATGAGGAGTGGACGTGCTTTGAGCAGACCGCCAGTTTGGACATCAAGTCATTCTTTGGCTTCGAGAGCACAGTTGAAAAGATTGCTATGAAGCAGTATGCCAGCAGTATCAACAAGGTGTGTGTTTTTGTTGTAACACTCTAATGACATAATCCATCCAACTAAAGAAAGATAAGGACTCTTAAAAAAAGAGAAGGTCCCAAAACACTCATCAGAGTATTATGTAATGCGTCATGAGTTGTGTCTATACCATCTCAAGAATGTGTTGCAGGAGATTCTCTCCTGAGATGTTTTCCATGACAACAGATAAATGTCCACAGTTCAGGTGGCAGGGCACAGTGTACAAATTCCACAGCAGATAGCAGTCATTTCTGTTTACAACACATCAACTCTGGTGTTGGCTCATATCACCAACCACTCTAGAATCTCCTTGTATGTCCAAGCAGACATCTTTGTCGCCATCCTCTCCGCCCTTCCGTGTCCATCACATATTAGAAGTGTCACTGATGTGTTCACTCAGTCACGTTGAATCATTCAGAGAATCACATTCAGGCCTTCTCTTGAGCATTTCCTGGGGTCTGGAAGAAGAAACTGCAGCGCTTGACTAAGACATTTGCCCCTTGGGAGGTTATCCAGAGTTCAGTGCACGTCTGAAAGCAGCTTTAGAGAGGAGAGGTCCACATATATAGTATCATGAGTCCTGTTGATTTGTCTTCCAACTTTCTCTCTTAAATCACATTCTATGAATTTACATCCTGTTCTGCTTGTTACACCTCCTCACCCCTCTTTCATTCCTCACAGGGAAAAGAAATAATTGAGTACTACCTTAAAGAGCTCGAAAATGAAGGAATCACTCAAGTTCCCCGCTGGACTTCCTCCCCGCAATCCTTGCCTCCTCCGAGGCCGACCAGCCTCTCCACCAGCCTGCCTGACCTCCCCAAACTTGTGGTCACACCCGCTGTTTCTATTCCTCTGCCCGCAAACGCGAAAGACAGCAACTCCCAAGACAACAAGCAGGACAACGCCACGCTTCAGGCAGACATTCTCATCGAGATTCTGGCTGGAACACCTGAAGGTCTGCTGCTGCTGAAGAAAATACTGACAGTTGTCAAATGTGTTTCTTTGTTTGTTTGTTTCACTCCGCTCATTTGTTTATGTTTTTGTGACACAGACAAGCTGGATGCAGACTATATCAAGCGTTACCTGGGTGACCTGACCCCCCTGCAGGAAAGCTGTCTGATCAGGCTTCGCAAATGGCTGCAGGAAACACACAAGGGAAAGGTGATCAACCAGTTTCATTCATTTAAGTTGTATTATTATCAGTGATCTCTACAGAGGAGCACTCTCATAGTGTGACTATGCTACGTGGTACTTTTGTCTTGCAACTGAGCTGCCAGTTGCTATACCAGTGGTGTATACCAAAGCAAGTGAACTTACAGTGGCATCGTGGAAAGTTTTGCTCCTTTCTCGTCTTCTCGTCTTTGTTTGCTTACACAACTTCTCACCGCTCTGTCACTCCCCAGATCCCCAAGGATGAGCACATCCTGCGTTTCCTGCGGGCCAGGGACTTCAACATAGACAAGGCCCGGGAGATTCTGTGCCAATCACTGACATGGAGGAAACAGCACCAGGTTGACTACCTTCTGGAGACCTGGACCTCACCACAGGTCCTTCAGGATTATTACACAGGGGGCTGGCACCATCACGACAAAGGTAAACGCACCGATCACGTTTACGTGGTGAAGGCTCATGTGCAACAATGCGTATGTGCTTTTATGAGTCATGTTGACCCTGTTGGAGTCAGCTATGTTTGCACCATCCACTCAGTTCTCCAATTTCTTCCATTCTAAAGTTGCATGGACACACACACACAAACATGTGCATGTGAAGCTACTTTGTTGGCTCTACTTTGTTAACCAAATAGTTAAACAACCATTCTCAGACACACACACACACGTGTCACTCCATGCTGTGTTTTTATTTACAACAGAGGACGACTATTGACAAATCAAATTAAGTGACTCTAATCTCCCCACTCGAGTGGACATTTAATCATTTCATGTTTTCCACATTTATTGGTTCTGGATGAACAGGGACAAAACATGAAGGCTTTCCCTGTTTACACAGTCACTTATTGCTTTTACGTTAACAGAGGGGGAGGGAGACACAGAACAATACACATTATTTTCAGCCTCAGGGAATGTAAACGGAGTGATGGATCATTGTTAATATTTGTTTTATTCATCTAGATGGTCGTCCATTGTACATCCTGAGGCTGGGCCAGATGGACACGAAAGGACTGGTCCGTGCTCTCGGAGAGGAGTCTTTACTCAGACATGTAAGTAACACGTGCTGCGACACACTGGGAGTTTGCATGTTTCATTATGGGTTTCTCGGACCGACAGTAGGTAGTTGGATTACACATTAGGGAATCAATGAATGGTGGCTTGTCCTGACAAGTGTATTAACAACAGGATGCATACAGCACAGAACATGTATAAATAGAATGCTTATTTGTAAGACTGTACACACTGTGCGCTGCTCTGTTTAACAACACAACAGAGTGCTGAGTTACTATCATGTCATTGCAGGTGCTGTCCATCAATGAAGAAGGTCTGAGGCGTTGTGAGGAGAATACCAAGGTGTTCGGTCGGCCTATCAGGTAAACACAGTGCATGATTTTTGTGATTTGCTATTTTTCAGTCTTAGATGTTTTTACAAGGTGAATGTTATTTTATTTTTTTTACAATTTTTTGGACAAAACCAACAATTAGAAGAGCGGTGACTTAAAATTCAGTATTAGAGGTTTTATGCCTGCAAAGGTAGGCAGGTTGCCTTCAAGGTAAAAAATGTGCAATTACGACTAAATAGTGAAAATAAGAAATCACAAAATAAACCAGAAATAAAGTGCAAAGAAACAATTAGCCCTGATTAATTGAATGTAAATGAGTATACTCTCAGCAAAGCATAATATACATGTCCCTGATCTCTCTATAAAGTAAATTACGAGGAGTAAAATTAGTATTAGACTCATAAAATTTAAAGTTTGCAGTTTTATATCACCAGAAAATGTGATTCTTTGTGGAGAATGTATTCATAATATTTGGATGCAGTTCAGCTGTGGCAGCCTGGATGTACATACCCACCCCAGAGCAGCATCATAATCCAAAACGGAAAGAATGCATGAGGCCTCTCTTTCAGTGCACTGATTCAGATGGTGGTGGAGAGGCAGCATGAGAGGCAGCAAACAGAGATTGAGTCTGTCATCTATCAGCCTTCCTCAATGGGAGGAGGTGGCTGGGATTAGAATCACGCAGGAAGGCATGTGAGGCATGAATGGCCGTCACATCGCGGCTTGCAGCCTGAGCACATGGAGGGAAAGGGATAGTTGTGGAGAGGGAGGAGGCAAGGAGAGGGGAGGAAAGAGATCCTGAATTTGCAAGCACTCCCTTCACCACTTAAGCTTCAGTTAAGGGTGACAGTTGCTAAGTGGTCAATATGAGTCTGTGGCCCAGTTGTGCGTGTGTGTGTGTCTGTGTGTGTGTGTGTGTGGCTCACGCTTATCCACACTTAATCCTCTCACTTCCCCCGTCGTAGCTGTTGGACCTGTCTGGTGGATCTGGAGGGGCTGAACATGCGTCACCTGTGGCGGCCGGGAGTTAAAGCGCTGCTGAGGATCATTGAGGTTGTGGAGGCCAACTATCCAGAGACTCTTGGACGGCTGCTTATCCTCAGAGCTCCCAGGGTCTTCCCTGTCCTCTGGACTCTGGTGAGAACCCCAACACAGTCGCAGCAACTAACAAAATTACATATATGCTATATATTTTCATTGAGGAGGAAACCACATACATGCTCCTATCTTCACACCTCACAATAACAATTGCCGTCTTCATCCAACAGATCAAGGTTATCCACCCAAATCACACATACTTTGTTCTGCATACATATTTTGTCCTTACTTACAACCAGTTTAATGAATCTAATCCTTCCTCCCTGTCCTTAGGTGAGCCCATTCATTGATGAAAACACCCGCAAGAAGTTCCTCATTTATGCAGGCAATGACTACCAGGGTCCTGGAGGTCTATTAGACTACATCGATAAGGAGATCATCCCTGACTTCCTGGGAGGAGAGTGCATGGTAAGAGTCTGATTTAGAACTTATATGGTATTTATTTAAGCAAATAAATCCATTCTGAGATCCCAAATTAAATGTTTCTATGCTGACTCATTTCTATTTGTGCTTTGTGCTGTGCATGACTGACCACACTTTTTTTTACCCCCCCCCCCCCCCCCCCCCGCAGTCTGAGGTACCAGAAGGTGGCCTGGTTCCCAAGTCCATGTACCGCACAGCAGAGGAGCTGGAGAACGAGGACGTCCGCCTGTGGACAGAGACAATCTACCAAAGTGCCAGCATCTTTAAGGGAGCGCCACATGAGGTAAGGCAGAACACAGAGCACCGAGTGAGGAGATGATAATCAGGCCGTGTTTTAAATGTATGGTATGTAGGGCAGGACAGGACAGCACTGAGCTGCATGAGGTAACTTTTGAAAAAGGTTTGCCACCTAGTGGTTCTCACATGTAGGTGATATCTCAAAGGGAGGGGATGCATGTTGCTGATGTTCACTGATTCCTCTCTTTTCCTACTTTAAGCTGGTGTTCAAATAGGAACAGAATAAGATTATGAATAAGAATTTGTGTAGGATGTAGAGATTAAATCTTTAGTCAGATGAAAAACATTTATTTTCTCTTGTTTGGGTCTTTCCTCCTCTCTCTTCTGACATTCCACTTCCACATTCCTCTGACAATACCCTTTCTCCTCTGTCACTTTTTTACCCACTAGCTGCTGATTGAAATCATTGACGCCTCCTCAGTCATCACCTGGGACTTTGATGTGTGCAAGGGCGACATAGTTTTCAACATCTACCACTCCAAGCGCGCCCCCCAGCAGCCACGCAAAGACCCCTCGGCGGCCCACGGCATCACCTCTCCTGTTGGCAACAATGTCCAGCTCATCGACAAGTCGTGGGTGCTGGGGCAGGATTACAGCATGGTGGAGTCCCCGCTCACCTGCAAGGAGGGAGAGAGCGTACAGGTGAGCATCCAGTGGATTTTTAGTCACCTATTTGTTTACCACATTTCTGAAATGGCTGTCATTGGGACTTTATGCAGTGAAATACAGAGGAGAGGAGAAACGGGGAAAAAGATAAGTAAATAATCGAAAGAAAGAACACAGTTATAATGACCTAATTACATTTAATTGCACTGTGGTATTAGTGTAAGTCATATGACATGAAAGTAGATAATACACATATTTGAAACACCCTCAAAAAAAAGAGAAATGATGTAATCTCTGCAGTGAGGGGTCATGTTTGAGTCCAGGGTACCTTACTGCAATGTGACATAATGAATAATGAATGTGACAAAATGCTGTTATTATGGGTTGGAAGTTTTATATGGGAGCACTCCAATGACATGAGGCTGTAGTTCCAAGCCTTTGTGAGTTGCAATCCACAAGTGTTTGGGTGCTGCTCACAACCCCCCCCCCCCCCCCCCCCCCCCCCCCAATGGTCACACCACATTGCCCACCCTAACAACCTACACGTCTTCTTAGGCTTTTATTAAGTAATTCTTGTAAATTGATGTACAACCCTCCATGTTTCATCCTCAATTATAAGTAATTTCTAGCCCCTAGTTTTGCTTTATATCTACTATGCTCCCCAACATGATTTCGAAGTCCGTAAACATTTGAATAATTGAGGAACCATTTTCGCACCACCCTTTTCCATCCATCATTTCAATTAATAGGTTCTCAATAGGAGAGGGAGGTTCTGAAAACGTTTCAGCATAGTCTTTGCTTTTCAGTAAACGACGTCTTTGATATCCTGTCCGCAGGGCTCACATATAACGCGATGGCCAGGTTTCTACATCCTCCAGTGGAAGTTCCACAACATGCCGGCCTGTTCGGCCACCAACCTGCCACGAGTGGACGACGTGCTCGCCACCCTGCAGGTCTCCTCGCACAAGTGCAAAGTCATGTTCTACACAGAGGTGTTGGGCTCTGAGGACTTCAGGTTGGTTAATGTGTAAATATCAAAAACATACTTTTTTAAAATTTTGTAATGTGTGTGACTATGTTTTTGCAGTTTTCAGGTGGTTTTCCGTGATTTGTAATTTTAATCATTTGATTTCTTTTATGATTGCCTATTTGTTACTCCTGTCTTCTTTCAGTTTCCCTTTCTACAACCTACTACGTAGTGAGACTTAGCCACACAGCTGTGATCATCTGTATCACGCAGCAAGAATTTATAAGACCCAGGGTTTTGATATTTTTTTTTAGGATACCCCCTTTGCTTGAAAACTCTGTTAATCAAACTTTTTCTGTCCAATCCGCTCCCGTTTTATCTCTCAACTCCCTCCTCCTCTTCCTCCTCCTCCTCCTCGTCCTGCACTGTCTTCTTCCTTCGAAGAACGGCTTGCTGCGATGTGCAGAGTTTGTAAGTGGCTCAGTGTTTGCCCCTTCTTCCTTAGCACTGTAGCTCCTCATCATTATGGCTCCTGCTTTTGGCTGCTAATATGAACGGCTCCTCCACAGCAGTCACGCTTCACATGCAGCAACAAGATGCTTGTTTGCATCTTTTTAACTCACAATTTGAATTGCCAGCTAACCCTGTGTACTTTCTCCTGCTTCACTCATGCTGGACAATGAGTCATTGCACTGGCAGTAAAGTTTATTTTTTCAATAGCTTCAGTCACGCTGCCTCCTGCATGACTAACATTATCAGGGCCCTTGAAATGAATATATAAACGTGCACACAAGAACACTTCTACCAATGACTGATCCTCACTTTGCTTTCTTGCTTCATTATTTAACTTCCTATAACTGACTTCAGATCACCATGGAAATTATCTTAGTTTTACTGAACTCTATATTTTTCTAACACTTTACACATTTGGATGAGATTAAAATTTCAGAGACACCAACTTCAGTATTATGTCAATATGACCTTTATAGGTTTGCTCTGTCTAACCTGTGAATTGTAATCAATTGTGACATTTAAAGGATTTGAGAAACACAAGAAGTAAAAGTACTGAACTCGAGTGAGAACTATAAGAAATGCCAATTAAATAATTGTATGTTGTCTAACCGGACGGATTAGAATTATAATCAGGATATTTTGACTGCAGATATGACTCATACAAGTTGCCAGAAGCAGGTGATAGATGTACGACATCTACAGGGTAAGATGTCAAGTCATGGTGCCGGCTCATTAGAATGGGTTGAGGTTTGATGTT
>JAFBJT010002549.1:61309-119249 GCA_016785325.1 Chascanopsetta lugubris | reverse complement strand
AGAGGCGCCGCAGGAGGGGCCGGCCGGCGGCGGCGACGACGACGACAAAGAGGAGGAGTGTGATTCGTCAGGTGTTTCGGCAGAGAGTGTCTCTCAGGACGGGAGGGACGAGTCCACCCCAGAGACGGAGGATTGCTTCAGTAAAGGTACGGTACTCCATTTGTTGCTTTATTCTATCGATGTCATACATGTGATATGCTGCAGCAGCCGAGCGTAACAACGTACAGTTTTATTATGTTTGATATGTTTCAACATTTGTAACATTTGAAATAAGAGAGAAAAGTGAATGAAACCCATTTTAAAAATAGGGAGCCACAAGGGGAGGAGAGTAAAAGAGGTAAAGACATGAATTCAACTCAAGGTGCAGTGTGTGAGATTTGGTGACATCTGCTGGTGGAGTTGCACGTCGTGTCCATCGCCTCACCCTCCCGTTCGAGCATGCGGGGAACCTATGGTAACCCTCAGTTATCATGAAAGCTCAAACGATGGCTAGTACATCCACTCTGGGCTGTTGTAAAAACATGGCGGCTTCCATAGGGTGGACCCGCTCCTGGTGGAAATGTATAATAAAAGGCTCATTTTATGGTTATTAGAAAGCAACTCATACATCGGAGGGATTCTACATTTGTAGAAATGTCAGCATGTAATTGTTTTTTAAATTCCATTTCGAGAGATAGAACTCCCAAGGTTAGCGCAATCGTACGCACCGCACCTTTAAAATGACTCACTTGGGCTCACGAAAGACAACAGGCTGCCGCTCACTGCGCCGCTAAATGTGAACCGCTGTGCGTCCACAGACTCGACGCCCGGTGACGCCGGAGCGTCTCCGTCGAGTGACGAGCCGAGGCCCGAGGACGACAGCGTCTTCCTGTCTCCCACCAAATCGCGCACCACCGAGGATCTGTTTGCCATGATTCACAGGTGAGGGCGCTGCGCCGCAGCTCCGTGTCCTTGTCCGTCGCGTTGCCGTGTCACCGCGTCTCATGCGAGATCGTCCCACCCCCGCAGGTCCAAAAGGAAAGTGTTGGGTCGGAAGGATTCCACCGAGTTGGGAGCGAGGAACCGCCTGAACGCGGCGTCGGGTAGCGCAGCGCCCAGCTGCAGCACCGCCAGCTCCCCGGCGCCGGCCGCGTCGCCCTCTGCTGCCGCGACCCCGCCCGGCCCGCATCGAGTCCCGGGGCCCATCTACAGGAACGCCAAAAAATCCAGCACCTCCAACGAGGAATTCAAACTGCTGCTGCTGAAGAAGGGCAGCCGCTCGGACTCCAGCTACCGCATGTCGGCCGCGGAGATCCTCAAGAGCCCCATCACCCCCAAGTCTCCCGGAGACCCTCTGGCGGACTCGCTCAGGCATTATCACCTCACCATCACCACCACGCGTCCTCGCAGGAGTCACCCAAATCAGCGTTCACCCCTCACGAGGAGCTCGACGGTGTCGAGGCGGCGCCTCAGAGGGAGGTGAGGAGCGAGGAGGAGGAGAAGGAGGAGGCTCCGCCGGAGAGCGCCACCGCTCACAGGCAGCAGTCCGAGGAGCCGATGGCGGACGAGCACGAGGCGGCCGTTAACCAGGAGGGAGGGATGCGCACGGAGTCGGTGGAAACGCCCATTTGCCCCGCGGAGGGCAGCTCGCAGTCGGAGCCTGTCGAGTCTGAGCCCTGTGAGGAGGCGCCGTGTTCTGCTCCCCCCGAGCTGAGAGTGGACGGCGTGGAGGAGGAGCCTGGTACCGATGCTCAGCCAGAGTCGCCGCAGGAGAGTCCGACCGGCGGCGGCGACGACGACGACAAAGAGGAGGAGTGTGATTCGTCAGGTGTTTCGGCAGAGAGTGTCTCTCAGGACGGGAGGGACGAGTCCACCCCAGAGACGGAGGATTGCTTCAGTAAAGGTACTCCATTTGTTGCTTTATTCTATCGATGTCATACATGTGATATGCTGCGGCAGCCGAGCGTAACAACGTACAGTTTTATTATGTTTGATATGTTTCAACATTTGTAACATTTGAAATAAGAGAGAAAAGTGAATGAAACCCATTTTAAATAGGGAGCCACAAGGGGAGGAGAGTAAAAGAGGTAAAGACATGAATTCAACTCAAGGTGCAGTGTGTGAGATTTGGTGACATCTGCTGGTGGAGTTGCGCATCGTATCCATCGCCTCACCCTCCCGTTCGAGCATGCGGGGAACCTATGGTAACCCTCAGTTATCATGAGAGCTCAAACGATGGCTAGTACATCCACTCTGGGCTGTTGTAAAAACATGGCGGCTTCCATAGGGTGGACCCGCTCCTGGTGGAAATGTATAATAAAAGGCTCATTTTATGGTTATTAGAAAGCAACTCATACATCAGAGGGATTCTACATTTGTAGAAATGTCAGCATGTAATTGTTTTTTAAATTCCATTTCGAGAGATAGAACTCCCAAGGTTAGCGCAATCGTACGCACCGCACCTTTAAAATGACTCTCTTGGGCTCACGAAAGACAACAGGCTGCCGCGCACTGCGCCGCTAAATGTGAACCGCTGTGCGTCCACAGACTCGACGCCCGGTGACGCCGGAGCGTCTCCGTCGAGTGACGAGCCGAGGCCCGAGGACGACAGCGTCTTCCTGTCTCCCACCAAATCGCGCACCACCGAGGATCTGTTTGCCATGATTCACAGGTGAGGGCGCTGCGCCGCAGCTCCGTGTCCTTGTCCGTCGCGTTGCCGTGTCACCGCGTCTCATGCGAGATCGTCCCACCCCCGCAGGTCCAAAAGGAAAGTGTTGGGTCGGAAGGATTCCACCGAGTTGGGAGCGAGGAACCGCCTGAACGCGGCGTCGGGTAGCGCGGCGCCCAGCTGCAGCACCGCCAGCTCCCCGGCGCCGGCCGCGTCGCCCTCTGCTGCCGCGACCCCGCCCGGCCCGCATCGAGTCCCGGGGCCCATCTACAGGAACGCCAAAAAATCCAGCACCTCCAACGAGGAATTCAAACTGCTGCTGCTGAAGAAGGGCAGCCGCTCGGACTCCAGCTACCGCATGTCGGCCGCGGAGATCCTCAAGAGCCCCATCACCCCCAAGTCTCCCGGAGACCCTCTGGCGGACTCGCTCAGGCAGGCGGAGGAGCTCAGCTCCCCGACGCCGACGCCGCCGCCGCCGACGGCGCCACAACAGCAGAACAATTCAGGAGCGGATCCGCTCTGCAGCCCCCTCCCCAAAGCCAACTCCGAGGGCTTCTCTCCCAAGTCCTTCGGCACGCCGGCGGCCTCCAGGCAGGGCCGCTCCAGAATCCCCCCGCCCGCCAACAGCAGCCGTTACGGCGTGCGCGGCCGCCTGTTCTCGGCGCCCATGCAGGCCATTTCCGAGGGGGAGACGGAGAACTCGGACGGGAGTCCTCACGACGACCGCTCGTCACAGGGCTCCACATAGAGGGGAGTGTCGACAGGTATGAACATTCTTAAATATTTTTTTTTTTTTTTAGTTTACAGATCACACGGATGGACCAGAGTGAGTCGTAATATATTAGACATGTCGAGGGCAGGAGCTTTTAAAGGCGCAGTGTGTAAGATTTGGTGATATCTATCATCTATCTATCTCTCTCTCTTCCCTTTCCGGGCGTGCGGGAAAACCCTACGGTAGCCCTCAGTTGTCAATAAAGCTCAGAAGATGTTTAGTAGGTCTGCTCTGAGCTACTGTAAAAACACGGCGACCCCCATCGAGGGGACCCGCCCCTGACGTAAATATGCATTAAAGGGCTCACTTTTGGGTAATGTGAAATGAACTTCAGACATTCAGGTGATTATACATCTGGAAAAATGTCAGTATATGATTTCTATCTACAGATGGAAGTGGCAAAAATGTACTGAAATCTTACACACTGCACCTTTAATGAGGATTCAATGGTTTCACTGAAGCTTTTTAATTAAAGAAAATCCTAAATGTGGATGAGTTTATAGATGTTTCCTATTTTTATTTTTGTGGATATTTTCAAACTGTGTTTACCTGTGTTCAAAAAATATTTTATACATTATAAAAATGAAATGTTTGAATAAGAACTCGGTTATTTAGCAGCTGCCTTTTGTAGAAAAATAATGATTCTTGAAAGCAAATAATAGGTTATTCCATTTCAGTTCCAGAGCAGCTGGTGTGTGTGTGCGTGTGTGTGTGTGTGTGTGTGTGAGTGTGAGTGTTAGTCAAAGCCATTAATGAAACACTCACCTGAAACTCCCTGATGCTAAATACGTCATGTTCGATCTGCATCTCTTCACTGTTCCACTGATGAAATCTCTGAAATTTACCTTTTTTATCACTATCACGAGACAACAGAGAAATATATTTGTATAAACTGTATGTATTCTATGAATACCTATGCAATTCGACTCAATTTGTACTTTTCCTTTCACCGGTTTTCACAAAATGACTTTGACACTCGCAACGGAACATCGGGACAAACGCAAACATCACAAAGTCCTGTGATGTCAGGTGTTTCTATACTTCCCTTTAGTCCTTTTTAAGAGCACATGTTACAAGAGCATTAGGGACCTTTTCTAAAACGGTTGGATATAGCGACCCCTGTGGCTGTGAAGTAAAGTGCAGCTCACTGGGTGTGAGCGAGCGCCGAACGCAGCCTGCTCACTCAACGGGATTAAAATAGCGACTGCTAATTGAATTAGAAACTAAAGAAACAAAACCATGAAGGATTACAACACGTTAATGTTGTCATGCAATAATGAGAGTGATACAAGGTGAGACGGGAAATGTCGAAGCACGAAGTTGACAATCTCTGGAGAAAAGGAGGGAGCAGGTGTAAACATGGGAGAGGAAAAGGTTGTTTGTTTTTAAAAGTTGCAGGACGTGAAACGGGAGAAAGAAAAACGATGGGAAAGCCAAACGGAGGCGTTACATTTATGGTTAGTCTGAGTGAATCGTTGAAGAGGTGAGTGGAAAGTGTTCAGGAGGATCAATATAACAAAAACAGACATTACAAGCTGTTTTCAGACATGGAAAGAATCTCCTCAGAAAGTCTGGGACCCGAGATCAGCTCATGTCTGGAAACGGCTTTTCGCTCTGAGTCTCAGCAAGTCAAGTGTTTTCAGTTTGGATGGTGGACGTCGGCTCACGTTAGGAAGCAGGTTGTTGTCTGAATGGTAGAGGAAAGAAATCTGGGTGCAGAAACACAGCGTTAGCTGCTATTTTTACCAGATTTGTCAAAAAAACGAGAGCATTTGTACGAGAACAATCTCAATATATTTATTTTTATATACATGACAAAGAAAATCTCCACAGCCTGAAATAAACGAATAAATGTTTTTTTTAAGGAAATTATGCAATGAATTGCTGTAATTTTTTTTTTTAAAGTCCTATTTTATTCAAATACTTATTTTCTTTACAAGAGACAAATATAGAGACAAATTTTTAAATCGTATTCGAGACACTGGTTGGCCGAGACACGCGGGACAGCAATTCAGTCAGTGTCGTCGATAGATGACATAAAGGCATAAGCTACAGGAGGAGAGGTTATAGAGTTTAACCCTGAAGCTGTTTCCTGTCCCACACATACAGTTTGAATCAAGTCATTTCCTGTTAATGCAGTGATCAACTGTTACGCAAAGCTCATCGAGTCTATGGCTGCGTTCACATTACCAGCAGCGATGGTCGTTAGCCGATTCCACAATTCACATTTAGTTCTTCGATTCCACTTTTCGTTTGACGGCCCTCTGCAGAAATGTGTGCTTTAAAAAAAAATGTGTGAATGCAAAATGAAAAATAACAAACGTGTTGATATTTGTGAAAGCGCTCGTTAAAGGTGCAGTGTGTACGATTTGGTGACGTCCAGAGGTGAGGTTGCATGTCGCATCCGTCACCTCACCCTTCTGAACATGTAGGAGAACCTATGGTCGGCTTCAGTTGTCATTCAAACTGTTTAATACGTCAACTTTTACTTCTGTAAAAACATGGCGGCCCCCATGGAGAGGACCTGCTCCTCGAGTAAATATACATTAATGTTGTCATTTAAGGGTAATGGAAAAAAAACATTTAGGTGATTATAAATTCATGAAAAACTTAGTATGCGACCATTTTGAAATATTTTAGAGGTCACAGAAAAGAATGGAATCTGACACACTGGACCTTTAAGCTTGATTTATAGCTGCCATGCAGAGGCTACACCACAGTCAGGTGTTTTTACAGTCAGCTGGTGTTTGTGTCGCATCGTAGTTGCACCGCCACTCCACTGATTGGCAGTGTTGAGCAGATAAATGAAGAACTACTACTGTTACTGAAATCCCTGCAGCGTAGATGAAGAAACTGACCAATCACAGCTCTCGCAGTTTGCGTCACCACAATGCGCAGTTACATGTGGTGCTAGCTACCAGTCTATGTCAACATAGGCTAATAGTATAGCCTATGTAGTAATAGTAATAGGCTAATATATGTAGCAACACAAAGACCACATACAACTCTTTGTCGGGCGTGTGACTTTAAACCGTTTTCCATTTTGTCACAGTGAGCAAAAGCCCAGATAGCAAGTTTTTGTGATTTTAGCGGCTGTTGCTAGCACTTGTTGCCGTCGTCGTCGTCGGCAACAACACGCGTGCATCTGATCGTTCTCGCTCATGCTGCATTCTGAAGGGAAACGAATCACATTGGAGATTGATCTGAGTCGCATCAGCTGTCAACATCGAACAGGAATGGGTGCGGCCCGGTAATGTGAGCGCAGCCCTCGTAGCCATGACGATGTAGAGGACTGTCTGTTACTATAGCTACACTGTAACTATCCTGATATTGGCCTTCATGTTGACACTCCACTTCAGAGTAGTGACGTTTAACAGGGTACGTGACGGGTTCCGTCTGTGAACCTTCATTCCAACACCTTATTTTGTTTGCACTGATAAAGTGATGTTTCATTGGTCTGTGGCTGACGCGTTTATAGACCCATTTACATGTAGCTGTTGCTTTGAATGATATCCTCACTCTTGAGTTTGGCTGTAGAGTAGCTTCTTCTGCCAAAAAGGCTACAACCTGTTTTTTTTTATTTTTTTGTTGTTTTTTTTATTTTTTATTTTTTTATTTCTTGCCTCGTTTACTTGATTCAAACACAAAACCCAACACCGCGGAGCCACTCGTGTAACTTAAGGTACGAGCTGCGTTTCATTTCAGATCAACCTCTGTAGCAAGATGTTTTTGTACAATAATGTTGTAAATACAATCACTTTTGGAGAGTGTCACAAAGGTTGTCGAACTGTTTCTTATGTATAAAAAAAAAAAAAGAAGCTATCTTTTGAAAGTTTACATTCATTTCAGACCTTTGTATATTTTTGAGCTGTGGAACACTTTGTCTTGTATTTATTTTGTAGTAAGCATTGTGGACATCCCATAGTAAAAGCCTATCAAAGCCAACTGCGAGCACAACAGGCTGCTTAGCGAACGTGTATAAAACAAACAAATAAATGTGACTGCTTTGAAAATGAACACGTCGCTCTCCCAGCTTTATTGTCCTGTGTGTGTTTTTTCTGGCGTGCGTTATCGTCACATGGTGTTTGTGTGATTTATCTGTCTTTATCGATTCATCCCTGTCACCGTGTTTTTCAACAGAATCCAGGTTTCGAGCTGTGCTGTGTTTAGATGATCGATGTCTCACAGTCACCGCACACTTTGAGTTTGTGTACAAAACATGTGACGACCTCATGAAATATGATCCAGCATCACAACAGATCAAATCAATGCCAACATGACGAACTATCACAAAAACAAGTACATGAAAGACCAGAGCAATACCAGTGACTATTTTATTGTTTGTTTTCAGCGTTTGTTTTTGTCGGCAGGTGTCACAGTTTATGGAGTCGGGCTTTTGTTTTACGTGGCTGTGTTTTGTGCTTCTCTCTTCAGTCTGTGTGTGCACAGGCCATCATCGCCACCTACTGTTAAGGAGTGTGACTAGACGAGAAAAATCCCCTTCAAAATAAAAGCACAGGATTTTTTTTCCTTACGTTTTTTTCCCCCCGTCAAAGGCTCGAGACCCACCTGAAATGGGCTCGCGACCCACTTTTCAGAACAGCTGGGAATCACTGCACTATACGGGCTGACAGCACAGGACCACATCCTCTGGGAACCTTAATGTAAATTGGGTGTGAATTTCGATTTGGCCTCTTTGAGCCCTGTCCTGAAATGCAACACAGCTGTGACTTTATTTTAGACTTCAGGACATTGTTTGTCTCAATATGACAGACTCGACTCTGAGGAGCCCTGAAACGCGCTGGTCACTTCCTGCATGTGCTGTGTCAGGTTCAAAGTGAATTCCCTTTTCCTTTTTTTTTTTCTCGCTCTGGCTAATGTCACACGAACCCGCAACAGACAAAAAACGCCTTGTTCCTCGCGGGGCCGCACACGTCCGCTCGGCTCGCACCGCGTGTGAAGGGGAGACCGAGGTAAACAAAGCCGGGGCCTGTTGGACTTCCACAGTGGGAGCCCATCGAACGGCACACTCGCCGCGAACCCTGACCTCCATTAACATTGGAGACGGGACGGTAGGTGGCGCTCAACTCATGTGCGCTTGCTCCAGCGGCAAAAAATGGAACACGTGTAACGCGTCCCAGTGGTGGAATAGAGGGAAGTAATGATTTATTGACCACCGTGCCACCGGACCGGGGGGGTGGGGGGGTGGTGATCAGACGTGCTTTGATGGCGGTCGACTCCAGACGTGTCTTTCTCACAGTGTTTATCTTTGTGTGGCGCAGCCGCCTTTGTGCTGCTGTTTGCCCCCGGGCTCTCGGACGCAGGCACACTCGATACTGTAGAGGCCTTGAAAGCAAACGTCAGCCCCAACGCGGCTTTTATCGTCGGCCCGTTATCGAGAACGCGGACAAAGGTGAGTAAAGTAAATACCTCCAGAGGAACACGCAGCTTTCCCATCCATCACCGCTGCAGTGACTTTTTTGTTTTTGTTCTTTCAGCTCATTTGTTCCACACGCCCGGGTCCCAACTCTTTAATCGTTGGAGGATATGCTGCGACATGTGGTGACATTGAGAGGTGAGGTCGCATGGTGTGACAGACATAGCTTTTATTTTGAAAAGCTGTGAATGCGGATGTGACAACCATGTCTTTAAACTAGCTGATATGAAGTGTCTGGGGGGATGGGGGGAGGGGGGGGGGATGACATCACTTCACGGATGTGTCGGGTGTAAAGCAAATTCCATTTTACTTCGTTGTTTTTCTTCATTGCAGATAAGCCAGGCGGGATGAGCACTCTGTCTTCACCCTGCAGGGCGGACAAAGCCCAACACCCAAACAATACAAAGCAGACGCGCGTTGCGAGATGGGTCGGAAATGGCAGAATGGGTGTGAGTTAGCGCCGAAGCGTCAACACGGGACAAGGGGAACACAACAGGCCCTGGTGCTGATGACAGTGATGTTTGCAGCTCTGGGTCTGTCTTCAGTTAAAGGGGGCTGATTGAATCACGACTAACAGCACGCTCTGCTCTCCATGAATTTCCACATGCGAGCGACGCGGTCTGTGGGCTGCCGGGCGGAGGGGGGGTGGGGTAGGGAGGATGCAGATATGAGGTTTCCACACCAAAATCACCACTTTGCCACCAGGGCATAGTGGGGGGGGGTGGGGGGGGAGGGGGGGGTGGGGGGTGAGGGGGGGGCTCATTACAGTGCATTTAACAGTGTCCCGGCGGAACAATGAGAGGCCTGGGGCCCCCGCGGCCCCCGCGGCCCCCGCGGCCCCCGCGGCTGTGCCTGGGGCTGCTGGGGACCGATATTGGGACCCAGGGGAACCAGCTCACCAGGCTCTGCTCCTGCCTCACTCTCACCCCCAGCTGCCAGACTCCATTTATTCTGCCCCCCCCCCCCCCCCCCCCCCCCCCCCCCCCCCCCTCCCCTTTTATTCCGCCCCCCCCCCCCCCCCCCCCCCCACACACACCCCCTACCTGACATCAGCCCGTCGCCACAATGAGACCGTCCACATGGGTTCAACCTGAGAGAATGAAACACTGCCACGTCTCTGTTCCATCTCTGTGTCTGGAATCAGCTGCTGGACGGTGTTACAGTGGCTCTGCGCTGCGAATTAAAGACGACACGTATAAAAACAACAAATCAGTAAAACATTCTCATGTTCTTTATTTATTTATTTTATTTTTTTACCCATTTTATTGTTGTTCTTCTATTGTGTGTTGTATTTTGTGATTTGTTGTTGTGGCCTTCACTTCAGGGCCAAAATATGTTGTGGATATGACACTGATTAAGATCATGCAAAAATAAAATCTGGTGATAATATTACAAGCTGTTTCAATTTGTAGATTAGGATCTGTTTTCAAAAATACCGTACACAAACTGTTTAGTGCTATTGTCTTCAACATTATTTATTGTTGTTGTAATGTAATGATGTATGTCAGTGGACTTTAAAAAATCTTGTGAAGTGGAATATGAGGCATTACAGGATTTTCTCAACATTAAATGACATCAATAAAAATGAATTTATGTGAATATGTTGAAACACATGTATTTAAGAAATATTTTAGATGTACAAGAACATTTTCTTTTTCCTTTTTAGACTAAGGCATTTTCAAATCTTTTTAAGCTAAAATGCTATTATTGAGACAGTTACATATAGACAGATAGTATCTAATCAATTCTCAGTTAAAATACTATCTTAATGTGTATTCTCAAAAATATATTTTCAAATGTAGGGGTACATTGTTAGTTATTATAACTGAAATAAATATGAATTCAATCTCCATCGTTGACTTAGTAACGTAAACCGGTATTTATTATCGTGTTAAATGATAGAAAAATCATCATTTATTATTAGAAGCGTGAAAAAATGTTTTGTCAATCTGTGTCATTCATTGTTTTATACCGTGTGGCTCCCGTGTCTTTATTTTAAATATCTGAATGTATTTTCTCTTTTCTTTTTCTTTTTTCCTCCCATCTGTCTGGGAGGGGGGAGGGAGACAGAGGAGGGGGAAGGGGAGGGGGAGGGGGAGAGCCCGGTAAGGGAGGGTGCGCGCGCATCTCGCTCCGGGCTCCGTAAAACTGGGGTCGGTGTGAGGAGAGTCGCGGCCGCGCTGAGCCGATAAATAGCCGCTTATCTCTTCCTCCCTTTTTTTGACGCTCCTCATTCATCGGTGGCGGAGGGACCGCGGCGGGCACCGGGAGGCTGCACGGCCACCGGGAGGCTTCAGAGGTGAGTAACAGCGCCGCGGTTTGTTTGTTTGTTGGTTTGTTTGCGCCGCTGTAATTTAATGGAGGAGAATTAGATTTAAAGGGAAGGAGGAGGAGGAGGAGGAGGTGACAAATTGTACAAAGTTTGAGTACATTAGTTCTGAAGGTGCAAGATGAGGGAGGGGGGGGGGGGGGGGGGGGGGGGGGGGGGGGGGGGGGGGGCAGACGAGGCTCCCTCCGGTGTTTCGCGTTAACGTGAACGCGTCGGTTCACGGGTGGTCATTTCGCTAGCTGCGCGGCCTCGCTTCATTAACGTATTTCGGTTTATTTCCCGGTGTCGGCGACGGTGTGCGCAGCTAGCTAGTGTCGTAAAAGGACGCTCGCGGGCGGCGAGCTGTTTTTTTTTTATTTACATTGGACGTATGTCGAGACGGCAGCTCGTGAAAGCGACGGGGTCGTGATTCGGCTGGGGCCGTTTCATCGTTGTCGCTAACGGCACCGGAGCCTCACGCGCCCCCGGCCCCTCACCTTATCGCCGTGTGATGTGAGGAGGGTGCGCGTGCACGCACAGCGCCCCCCCCTTTTTTCCCCCAAAATCCCCCCCCCCCCCCCCCCCCCCCCCCCGTCATGGCGACACACTACATTGGTGTGTGTGTGTCTGCCTCTCTGTAGTGTGTGTGTGTATGGCTGTGTTTGTATTTGAGTGTGTGTATTTCTCTGTTTACTGTCCGTGTGTTTCTCTCTTTGAACGTCTCTGTATGTGTGTATGTGCCTATGTGTCAACATTTGTCTGTGTGTGTGTGTGTGTGTGTGTGTGTGCGTGTGAGAGGAGAGAGGGTTAATGTGTGTGTGTGTGTGTGTGTGTTAGTAAGTGTCATGAGTTTACAGCAGTAAAGCAGTTATGAGAAATATCCTCAGATGAACCATGAACTGTGCGTGTTGTGTTCAGGGTCCTCATTATCCATAGTAACATCCACCACAGCCTTCGGCATTTTGTGTTTTCATCCCAACACAGACACAACTGTGGAGACGGATCAACAGAAAAGAAACGCCCACAACTCAGTCGCCCTCTTCAAAATGTATTCATGTCATTAGCAATATTCAATGTTCTTTATATTTAATTTCCTTTGTTTTGTTTTTTTATTGTATGACTCGGTGAAAGACCCCCATTTCACTCTTGTCCTCACTCATCCTAGTTACCGTGGTGATCTGATCGATCCTTTAACAGTGGGATATTTGGTCCCGTTTCTGACATTTGGGATCCAGGTCCTCATTTGAAGGTGGAGTGTGTAAGATTTGGTGACATCTAGAGGTGAAGTTGCATGTTGTATCCAGCACCTCACCCTCACCCTTCTGAGCATGAAGGAGAACATATGGTAGACTTCAGTTGTCCTTATAACTCAAAAGATGTTTAATACATCCACTCTGGGCTACTGTAAAAACATGGCGGCCCCCGTAGAGAGGACCCGCTCCTCATGTAAATATACATCCATGGGCTCATTGAAGGGTAATGGGGGGGGGGGATACACTTAGGTGATGATACATTTGTGAAAATGTTAATATGTAATTATTTTAAATTCTTATTTAGAAGTGATAAGAATGACCAACATCTTACACACTGCACCTTTAAAGTTATAGTGTGCATGGCTAACCAGGCTAACAGCAGGCACTGACCTGTTGAACAGAAAACAGGGTCCGATACATCTTCCCCTCCATTGCTCCACATCACGTTACTGCCAAATCCTTTGCATTCCTTGGAGCTCTGTCCACCATTATCATCACGTTTCTCTTGTAAATCTTGTTTACTAAGCTATAAAATGGACACTGTGTAGGAGTTAGTGACATCTAGCGATGAAAGTGCATATTACAGATGAATGTTCCTTACCTCATTTTTCCCTTCTAAGCTTGTAGAGGACACATGGAAGCCCTCAATTATTATTATTATTATTATTAGAGGATTTTTTTTTACGATGTAAAAATAATAACATAAACAACACCTTCGACTGGATGATTATGCGCTCAAAAAAAAATCCTCAGGATTATTTTTTATTCCATTTTGGCCACTAGCTCAGTATTATTCTTCACCGTCTTATCATTTTATCAATCGTAAAAAAAAAAAATTGATTAAATGTAAACAATGGTAAAATTACCTCAGCTTGTCCATTAGTTTACCTAGAGCCTATTAAAGACACGGAGTTAATATCGATAAGGGAGGGAGTTTCATCTCCAATGGGTGTCTCATTGGACGCAACAGTGACGGGTGAACCTATGATGATAGGATTCAGCGACATGAATGGGGGAGTGGTGAGATGATCCATCATATTTGAGTGGATGTGTTTGTGTGTGTGTGTGGCATCCAGCAGATCAGCTTGCAGGGAGCGGTGGGGGAATAATGAAAGATAATTTGCGCTGATGCGAGAGCAGAGTGTGCGTCAGTCCGAGAACGTGAGGCTCGGGACGGGTCTCCTTGTGTCTCTCTAATGAGATCTAATTGGCTACTGGAGCGGAGGGGCGTCGAGAGCGGTGACCTTTAGATCGTCGGCAGCGCTTCATCCATCCCCCCACTGCTTTCAACTCTCCGACTAAACCTTGAACAAGGGAAGCAGCGGAGAAGGGGACAAATCCACGCTGTGTGATTTAAGTTAAAGCTCTGTGGTCGTGTTCGCCTCGGTGCCTTTGACTCCGTGCGGCGTACATTCCACCAATGAGGCGAGAGAGCTGGAAAAGAAGGGAAATGTGGAAATCATTACAGCAACAGGGACAGGGGAGGGCTTTTATTTGGCTCTCTGTTAGGTCTCCTCTTGCCTATTTACTCAATTAGCTGTTACTGGTGAGTGAACGCAAACCTCTAACAGATGATGTGTGAGAGTGAGGAGCGGCCTCAGATCTGCAGCTGCTTTTATCAGCGTTAGGAAAACGGCTATTTGTTTGTGTTTGCGTGCCTCTCACCTTAGCTCACACATATATAATGAATACTACATTGGGCCGATTCTATTTTTATCAACCTCCTCCATGACCTCTGTCATCCTGTGAAAATGTCGAACCATACCAGCGTTAACAGGTTTGATATAGGAATATTGATATGAGCTATGAGCTGAGGCTATAATTGAGGTTTTATTTCATGTTCTGATATTGCTCTAGAATCTGAATGTATGCCTGAATGAAAATGTTCACCGTATAATCAGCTGGAGGAACTGGTATCATGACAGGATTCCATTCTGTAGGGTGAGGCTTTATCTTTACAATGGGAGGAGGTCCTCCCTAGGGGGGCGGCCGTGTTTTTACAGTAGCCTAGAATGGGCACATTTATTTATTTTATTTTTTTTAGTTTTCATTCAAACTCGAGGCTCCCAGTAGTTTCACCTGAACAGTTTTACCATGCAATCTCACCACAAGATGTCACTAAATCCTTGCTGTTAAAGCACGTAACGGCTGCGTAGTGATGATTGGGATCAACTTTTGAACTTTAAATCGAATCCAATTTTATTTTTATAGCCCCCAAAGCAAAGACCAAAACAAAGAAAAACAAAGAAAATCAAATATTACAAAAAAGTATCAATGTAAAAATAGAAAATCAAAGTAAAGAAGAAATGGGCCGTCAGCAGGAATTGAAGAGTTAATTCTTGATGTTCATCATGTGACCTGGTTCGGTGACCTTCCCTCTCTGTGATAACACGGAGACAAAGCAAAGTCAAAAGGATGAGCACAGCCTTTATGTACTTTGGCTCAGTCCACGTTCAGCTGGTTGAACTTCCCTCCTCATCCTTGGAGTGGGAGCTCATATGATTCGCGTGAGGAAGAGGTGGAGCAGGTCTTGTGTTCAGCATCAGCTCATCTGATCTAAAGTCACTCAGAGTAATGCCCATTATCATCACTGTACTTTTTTGTCTTTGACACAAAAAAAACACAATCATAAACTGACAAAGAACAGTCAAAGAGAATAAATGATCTGGGCTTATATTTCCTCACTTGGTGCACAGTTGGGTCAAACCATTACACTGTGTGACGAGGGGGGGGGGGGTCTGAACCAAGAAAGACTTCTTTCATTCTGGTCAGTGAGGCTTTATCGTGTCACAGACCTCATGACCGTGTTATCAAGCAGGAAATGTCTTGCCTCAAACTTCCTGGAATGTTGACAGGAGGAAAATAGAATAGATCCAAATATCCCACTCGGAGTCTCACTTTTGGAACATTAGATCAAATGTAGCTTTTCCGATAATGGAACAACACTCGCTTTAACACCAATAAAGATAACAGTCTTTTGAAAAAGTAGATTAGAACATCGACATGTTTGTGTGCATTAGACTGATAGGAATTTTGGCCTTTGCTTATTTTCACATTAGAAATGTGTCAACGTCCTTAAAGTCTGGTTTGATTTGGCGACTGCCTTGTTCACATACCAGCACTTCTTTCAGCTATAGAAATGTCAATTGTTCAGGATATAGGAAGTATTTGGCCTTTGGACCAAAAAGGTGTGAGCTAGTTGTGAATATGTACGTTTTCCACACGTCTACCCTTTGCTAACTTATTTGTTTTAGCAACTCTAATGTGATGAAGTAGTGTGGACTGACCCATGTTTCATACAATATGAAAAATGCAGTAGTCACATTCTTTACATGACACAAGAAAACTTCAATTTATTCTGTTTGTGCGACGGAGAGTCAAATGACTAGAACCGTAGTTCTGCCTAATTGTTCCAGTAAACATACTCTGACTTACGGGAGCCGTCACCTCATCCATCTTTACACTCTATGGAACGAAGCTGTGTGTGGCACATGTTGTTAACTTGCACGTTGACAACTATGAGCCCCATCAATCCACCACTCCTAGAAACACGCATCTTCGTCGAACCATTGGAACCACCAGGTCTGTATTGTGTCAGGGAAAGAGAGAGATACCATAAATACAGCATTTTAATTCCCAAGGCCAACACACTTTCCAAGTTCCCCTTTGTGGCAAATGGTGACTAGGCTTTCACTTGTCCGTCTGGCTCTAGAGTCCTCTGTGTTGTCCACCAGAGCCTTTATTACAATGGGCTGTCCATCATGCCCCACTACAATATAAAACCAGCCCTGGGGGGGGGGGGGGGGGGGGGGGGGGGGGGGGGGCTCCTCCCCTGTACTCGCTATGGCAACCCAACACCACTTGAAGGCTGATGTGAGGATGAAAAAAAGGTGTCCTGCCTTTTACTAGAGAACTGTGTATTATGGATGGGTGTGTATGTGTTTGTTAAGATGAGCTGTTTTTCCCCCAAAAAAATATCAGGGAGACTTTCATATTTCAGATTATTGAAGATTATTATTCCGATGATTTTTCCTCCTTTTTCCTGGACCCGAACATTATCATTAGCGCTATGAATAATTGACCTGGGTGTCATTGGATGCGTTGTACCTTTGAGACACCCGAGGGACTGTCTCTGTGGATGGGTGAGGGCTGACAGCCGGTGCAGCCACAACTCGTGTGTCCACAAACACACAGTGTGATACTGAATGGACAATGACTCCGGGGCTGTTGTCTTGAATCAATCAATTGATTGAAGGGAAATCAGTAATTATCTGAGCTATCTCCTCCTCTGTGAGCTTTTCCTAGAGGTGCAGTGTGTAAGATTTGGTGACATCTAGAGGTTAAGTTGCATATTTTATCCATCACCTCACCCTCCACCTATGGTAGACTTCAGCGGTCATTAAAACTCAAAAGACGTTTACTAAGTTCCCTCTGGGCTACTGTAAAAACATGTAAATATATACTAATGGGCTTATTTAAGGGTAATTAAATGAATAAAAAAAACATTTAGGTGATTATAAATACATGAAAATGTCAATATGTAATTGTTTTGTTATATTTTTAGAAGTTACAAAAATGACTGAAATCTTACTTAATACACCTTTTAAGTTTTTGCTGCTATGGGACTATTAAAATGTTGTATTTTATTTCTTATTCAGCAGGAATTTTTTTTTTTTTAGCAGCATATGATCATCTTCTTTCTTGAGTATGAAGTGTTAGGGCTTCCTTGTGTTTCTAAGGGATGGACCAATCAAACACTGACTTTAAAGAGGACCTTTAGCATTGTTGTTTCATCTAAGGGTGTGAGGCGTTCTCCGAAACATTTGGAAGGGACACATGAAGCGAGAGATTAGTGGTTAGCCAATTTACGTCATGTCATCAGTTGATGCCGGAGAGATTAGAAGAAACCAAGCTTTAATCTGATTGGCCCCTGAAGTTCACCCTCACCTAACAGTTGTACTCAAAACAACCAGCCACTTCCTTACTATATTAACGATGGATATGTTTGGTGATGTGCAGCTGGGAATTAAAGCTGCAGAGAGAGAACGGTGAACGCAGAATCAAGGACATTTATTTGTCTCATTGATCAGTTGATTTACAAAATGCCAGAACATAACTTCAAGGCACAGTGTGCACGATTTTGGTCTATTTCTATCTCTTTTGAAATAGAATTACAAAACAATACAATGTTACAAATGTATAATCACCTCAATGTATGACCTGCTTTTTACATAACCCTAAAATGAGCCCTTTTAATGTCTATTCGAATCAGGAGGGTCCCTCCTATGGGGGCCGCCATGTTTTTACAGTAGCCCAGAGTGGACGTTCGAAACATCTTTTGAGCTTTAATGACAAATGAAGTCTACCATCGGTTCTCCTGCATGCTGGAATGGGAAGGGTGGGGTGATGGGTACAAAATTCAACCTCACCAGTAGATGCCACCAAATCGTACACACGGCACCTTTAAGACGGAGACTCATTCAAACAAGTTATTGAGTTTTCTATTAAACACAACAGGTATCGTATAAATCGCTGGCTGTTGTTTGCTCTGTGTCTTTGTGTAACAACAGGAGATTCTGTCACTGAGCTTCAGGACTTGAGGCAGAAAATCTCTTTTATATCCTCTGTCTCAATTTCCTGTGTTTGACTTCACGAATCCTCTCCCGTGTCTAAAATAACTCCAGCATCATCCTCGCTCCACTCTGTAATTATTTACATGCTGTGAGCGGTGAGGCCAAATAACATCATTCACCTGTGGACTCCTCCCACTGTGGGAGAAGCCGCAGTTGAAGTGGGTCCACTTCTCCTGGCTGACTTTATTTAAAGAGCTGTACATGTGTGTGTGGGTTTACTCCTGCTTTCCTCTCAGGGTGTTAAATCTGCTGTAACCTCTGTTCCGCTGCGCTGCAGGTGATTTGTCGAGTGGTTCGGATTAGAGTTATCTGAACCTGACTTTATATCAGGAAGACCAAGGGGAAAAAAACCAAAATACATACTACAGTTGTTGTTTCAAAGATGCTGCATTTTCCCACTAAGCTGCATTGTGGCAAATGTACAAACCAATGTTTCTGTAGCTTTATTTTTTCAATTTTATGTTGTTAAAAATTCTATTTCATTGTTACCGTCCAAATTCATAATGTGAATCGTAATGCTGAGCGCAAAGTGTTGTGTATTTTCAAATGAGATTTTTGAACTGCGCCTGACACTTGGTAGAGGAAACTGTCTCCCACATTCAGTCAGTTCTTCGAAACTATGTGTATATACTTCCGTGTGCGCGTGTACGTCGTTGAAACCTCTTTGTGTCTCTTGTGTTTCAGAGCTGCCTGAAGAGGAAGAATGGATGAGAGGCGTCATTAGCACTTTATGAATATTTCCCGCGACTGTTGAAGCCGAATCATGGAGGGGGGCGATGGGAGCCTCCGGCGCCCACGGTGGTGGCGCCCGCCGCCGAGTCTCCGGGGGGAGTGTCGCTCAAAGTGGCCACGACCGTGCTGCACCCGGTGTGTCTGGGGGACAGCTCGCTCATGCTGCCCATCCACCTCCAGATGGCCGGAGCAGCAGGGCCGCAGCTCGGCCAAATGGGGGCGGCGCCGTATCTGATCACCAGCCAAAGCCCCGTTTCGCTTCCGTTGGTCCTGGATCAGCAGGTCCTCCAGCACATGAGCCCAACCGTCATTCCGCAGGCCGCTAACTGTCCACAGCTGCCACAGCTCTGTCAGAATCCGCTGACGTTCGGTTTACCTCCGGCTGTGGACCAGAAGTCTGCGGGACAGACGCAGGAGGCCAACCTTCTCTCCCTCCTCCAGAATCCAGCCTTCGCGGCCATCTTGCAGGACCTCTTCCCCTCCCAGGGCGGTTCATCCGCTTGTCCGTCACCGGGCTCCGCCTTCTTCCCACTCCCTCAGTTGACGCCCCCGTACGCCTCGCCCCTGGCCCCCCTCGTCCCGCCCGCCACCCTCCTCGTGCCCTACCCCGTCATCATCCCGCTGCCAGTGCCTCTGCCCATCCCGCTCCCCATCCCCATTCCCGTCCCTCACGCCGAGGACTCCAAGGGGAACATGCCAAAACAAGTTTGCACTGTGAGTAAAAGCACTCAGACCTCTCTGAAAGACACTACCTCTCCGCCATCGATGTTGTCAAGCAGGTACATGCCCCCGTCGCAGCCACAAAACGCGTCCCCGTCCGCGCTCCCCGCAGACGAAGGACAGGCGCTGGACCTGTCCGTCAGGGCGTGTCCAATTGAGCCCAAACAGGAATTCCCCAGCGCGCAGCAGGACAGCGTGCTCGACTTGTCGGTTCCGGGCGTGAGGAAAAAATGCGCTCAGTCGTGCAGCTCCGGCGCTTCCCCGGGACAGGAATCGGTGTTCCAGTCCGGTGCGGATCCAAGTGGCGCTTCCCTCGCTGTGGGGGTGGAGTGCACCCAGAGTTTGGATTCCAAGCTGCTGGGCAGTCTGGCGTCGCTGGAGTTCAGCCGGCAGCACAAGTGGGTGGTGGACAGCAGCTCCGGTGGGTCTGGCTCTCTGGGTCAGGAGGCGGCGCTCAGCGGCGGCGGGAACCTCGAGATCGTCAGCGCCTCGCAGACGGCCAAGGTCATCGTGTCGGTGAAGGACGCCATCCCGGCCATCCTGTGCGGGAAGATCAAAGGCCTCTCGGGAGTCTCCACCAAGAACTTCTCCATCAAGCGGGACGGCAGCCAGGGGCCGTCGCTGCAGCAGCTCTACGGAGTGCCGTCGGTGTCGCACGGCGAGCCGCACGAGCCCGGCGATCCCCTGAAGAAGCCCCCGAAAAACAGAGCCATCAAGCTGAAGAAGGTGAGCTCGCAGGAGATCCACTTCCTGCCCATCAAGAAGCAGAGACTGGCGGCGCTGCTCCCCAGGAAGTGAGGGCGTTCAGCAGAGGAGGGGGGGGGGATTAATTGCCGCGGCGCTCCCCGGTTGATCTCTGCGGAGCAAGTAACATAAAACACATGTGGGGGCATTCAGTAATCAAACTCCCTCCTCACTGTCCAATCGGAGCTCAGACTTTGGCGGCTGACACTTCGCCGTGACTGTGACGCGAAGAAAGGAGTCGCTGTCTGATGCACTAACTCCACGGTGTTGCCCTCCTCCCGGAAACCTTGCTCTTTCCAGTTTGGCAACTTAATGGTCTCTCAGCGTAGCTTTGGAGTTTCTCTTTTATGAATCGGAGACGTGAAAGAACTGCTCTGACTTTATAATTACAGCGACGACACATGGCTTCCATTTTTCCATTTCACTCCATGGTTTGTCTCCATGTGTCATTCTCCTCCAAGCGCACTGACGTGCCCGCCGCTCCGAGCGCCGATCCACTGGCAGGACGTGATTGCAGACTGTTAAACCATTGCGCCTCCATCATCGGAAATTCCCCAAGTCATCATCATCAGTAGCTTCTCCTCTGATTGGCTGGGCTATATATTTTTTTTTTTGTGTGTGACAGGTTAAAACGAAGGACTTGGAGAGGTAAAAAAAACGAGCGCTGGCGACAGACGCAACAAAACACATTCTTACTTTGTTAAACAGCAGGAGAAAAAAAGGGTTGTCTTAATTGTTTTCAGATTTCAACAAAATGTGAGGAAAGTGGGTCTGGAAGGATTTTGGTTTTTCCATTGCTGGATGTATTGGTCTCACAGCAAGTGTATAAAGCACTGTAAGCCTCTGCTTTTTCCACTGACTTCTGAAGTCGGATCTGTTGGTGGAAGTTTGTGGACTGGAAATGTGAAGGGGAGATGAGAGATGAGAGGAGAATTGATGGTGTGTTCTTGTGTTTGTGAAAGTGCGTGTTAGAATAAGACTCCATCTCCCTCTTTTATCAAACATGTGGGTGTTAAGCATTTGTCCCCAGTAGATTTTAGGGTCATTTTTAATTGTTTGGTGAAGCATGGGGTCGTGAATGTGGAGTGTGTTGTGCGTGTGCGTGCGTGCGTGCGTGCGCGTGTGTCTGTTCATCTCTTTTTCTACTGAGTTGCACTTTGTATTAGTTTAGCTTTGAAAAGTTACAGGGTCCGATCTCCTCTCCACTCGTACCGTTGCTCTTGGGAGATGAAATGAAAGCGAGTGATTTACGAACAGCCATATTCAGACCGACTGAGGAGAGACAAGGTGGACAAACACATGAAGCTCGACTTTCTTTATTTATGACGATGTAACAGCGCATCTCTCTTCAGCCCGTTCAACTCCAAAAGCTATTCGTCTCACCATGAACTAGTATGAAAATGTTATACAGGATTTCACTTTAATTTATTCTTTGTACAACCTTTATTTATACAGTGTGTCTGACACGGTGAGACAGGATGTACTGTATGTGTCGGTCTCCTGCAGCAGCTTTGTTTGTAGTTAGTGAAGAGGCTGTTGGCAGCGTGCTGTTTGCTCACTGTACAGTTTGTGTGCTTTTTTTTATATTGAAGTGAACTAATAATCTTTCAAGACCGTGTGATCCTGTTTGTCTTTTTCTTCGTGACTTGTTCTTTGTGATTTGTGAAATCAGGAGGTTGCTGTTCCGTCGGAAATCACACTAAGGTGTTGGGATGAGAGCAAGTGGTAAAAAGACAAAATGTCTCAAACAACAAGACGGAAATTTCTTCATCTTGCTGACGACAAAGGGAACCCCTTAATCCCTGAAGGTAATGTTTTTGTATCCTGTAAGTACAAGTGAATAAGTCAATAGATTTGTGCACACAATATTAAAGAAAAGATCTAGGATGAAGAAAGTCTTTCCCTCAGTGGCTCCATAGACTTCAAAATAGATATAATGAGAAGAAAAAGACGACATGTAGATGTTTATGTTTTGACAGATTTATAAAAAAGGAAAATACACAATATCATAAACACGTAGTTTATCTGCTGTGACAATAATGGACATGTGACTTTTTGCAACACATTTTTTTTTTCAAGTATTTTCAAAGACGATGCAAGAGGAGCAGACGGTGTGTCCGTCCTGTGTTTGAATATCATATGGCACGAGGGAATACCAGGAAGAAAAGTCTGTTCAGTATAATATTATTATAAACAGTGTGCTACAAAAAGCTTGTACTAACAAAGACCACGTAAACCTGAGAGATGTCGTAGGTAAAGCAAGGCAGACTCTAGTACTGGGTTGAGTATCTGAACTAAAAGCACTACGTTAAGTATTCAAAAGCAGAATGAAATCCACTGTGAAATATATTCAACCCCCCTCCCCCACCCCCCTTCCCTCCCCGACCCACCCCCACCAGATCCCCACCCAGTTTATCTTCACATTTCTAACATATGTATATGATTTCCTTAAAATATTAAGTTTCTACAAAATGTACATTCTGTCGCTGATATTCATGGTTAAACCCATAAAACTGTACACATCTGTTTTCATCGCTAACAGTGATTGTAACGGTCAAAAGTGACGACACGGCGGTCGCGGGTGGACCAGTGAGCGTAGACGATCGTATATGATCAAAGAAAAACGTAATAACTACATCAGAACTTAACAAAAAAAGAGAAGCCCTTCGAAATGTGGGGCTTGCGTTTCCTCTATGATCTGACCATTGACATTGATACAAGCATTTCTGAGACCAGTGGGAGGCGACGTCGGGCCCGCTAAGACACAATAATACATGACGACCTGTGTTTCAGGTTCAGTTAAAAAAAAAAAGATATAAAAAAAAAACACTCAAAAGAACATGATTCCTGGCATGACGATGATCAAGCGTATAGTTTGTGTGAGAGAGGTGGAACGCAGCATAGCGAGCGCTCTTCAGTCAGGGAGACGAACACCCACACTGTAGGCATACAGGTGACGCAACAGCACACAGACCCACAGCATCCGAATTCTGTCTGGGAAGAACGTGTGATGGACTTTTTGTTTTCACTTTTTTTTTTTTTCAGTCTACCAACCCATACTTATTGACTGGAAATCCAACAGTGATAAAAACATCATATAAGAAGAAACATTCTCCATCTTTGGGGGATCCAATACCAGGATCAGAAGATTTCATTGCTGTAAAAAAAGAAAGAAAGAAAAATAATAAAAAAGGCAGAGAAAACGTGTGCACATGTGCTATGCGATGTAAACACTACAGGGATTCGTTCACTTTGGGATTTCATTAAGTCAGTGGCGTCAATTAGACTCGGAACAACTCGTCGTTCGCTGATGGGAGGGGGAGGGAGTGTGGGGGGGGGGGGGTTGAGGTAAGGGGGGGGGGGGGGGGGGGGGGGGGGGGGGGGGGGGTTGAGGTAATGTGTCAGCACACCAAGCCACACGTTCTCAACTCTGGAAGTCTGGACCAAGGTGTAACATGCGTTCAGTCTCGGGAGGCGGACTCTGGAGTGACATGTCGTCCCTGTGGGCCCCGTGAATCAGTGTCTGAGCGTCGGCTCCGTGGAGGCTTATTATTACCCATGGGAGTGGCAGTAACTTCCTGTTACACTTTGCCTTGTTTCAGTCGCTCTATGTGGTGGCACAACTTCAGCGCCGGCCCCAGCTTCAGACCCATGTACTTCATGATCATGTCGCTCCGCAGCAGCATCAGGGCTTTTCCATCAATCTCCTGAGGGGGCGGAACCAATTCAGGGTTTAGTAATGGGGCCACAGCGGCCACTGATTGGACCACACTGTTACTTTGTTTTACAAACAATGATTTCTGTCCCTACTTGCTGTGATGTTTTATCTTTGGTCATCAAAATTCAGAGAGTTAAACTTGGGAGTCTAACGGAGCATTTGTACAAAATAATCAATCACTGTTGCTGAGATGTAAACCAGCTTTGAACTCACATGTTTCCTGAAGAGTTCAGCGTGTGGGGCTAATGCCGTGGGGTCAGCATCCCTGACAAACTGCATCACCTCCTCGATGGTCCAGGATGAGGGGTTTTTGCCGGTCTGACCCTCCCGATCAGACGCTGCAGCGTCGGGACCCGTGGTGGAACTGGCTGCTGCCGAACAGAGGCGAAAAAGCTCATTAGGAGGTCGCGGCAAAAATGTGCAAATGCATCCACGTCTGCTGACCGTCGCCCGCACCTTCGACTCGTCTGAGAGGCTGCGAGGATCCGTGCTCCGCAGGATTGGACGAGAGGCGGCGCATGGGTGTGCCGTTGCCTGGGTGGTAGTGGGTGCTGGCCTGAGGGTGGTACTCCGAGGAGCTCCGCACCGTCTGTGGACGAGGGTTCATGGAGTTGGAGGCCGAGTCCATGTAGCGCTGCTCCTTTATGAGGCCGTTCTCCTCGTGAGGCAGAGTCTCTGCTGGAGGGACCAGCACACGGGGGACAGTCAGACCTCATTCTGTGAAAGCTACCGGGACCACCGCAGCAGGAACCGTAACGCAGATCATAAAACGAACCTCATCTCAACCTCATCCTCACCTTAATCGGATCCTAGTCTTAATTTTAGCCTGTTCTCATCCTACCTTCATCTTTTGAAGGTTGATTTAAAAAAAATATTTTATCAGGGGAACATTTTGGCCGATGGACTAAATCTGTATTTGGACTGTGCGTTTTCAGCGGGGAACTGGGAGCAGCACTAATGTTAACTCTGATTTGAGCAATCTGACGGTTTGAAATGAGAATTTATTAACTTGTACCAGACATTGTGTTTGTTGCGTGAAAGGTGGTAGAAATACTGCAAATGTGTGCAATCGGAGCCGTACCTTCTGAAGGGTGAGCCTCTGTGCGTAAATGTTTAGGAGACAGAGGAGCTGCATACGGCGGAGAGACGCCAGAGAGACTGCGTTTACTCCCCCGAGCCAGAGAGGGAGCGTCCAACGCCTCCTCTTTCACTGGAACATGGAGACAAGGGGGGGGGGGGGAGTTCTTAACACATCGCTGCGAGGGTTGATAGATGGCGAAAATGTAGGGAACGTTCCACGTCCCGATTTGGATCAACACCGAAACGTATTGGGTGAGTATTTGTCAGACGGGGTTCAAAAGAAAAAAACGGCGTCTTTGAAGGGAGACGGAAATATATGAAATGGAAACATCAACATGTTGTATACTTCGGTATTGCGTGAGCTCGGATCGGAGCGGGGTGCTGACTTGTTACCTGACTTGTTCCGATCGTAAGCTGTGTAGTGGCTGAACGGCTGGCTGCTGAACAGGTTGTCGCAATGCAGGTGACGACACATGGTCTCCAGGAAGCGCAGCACGAAGGAAGCACTGGAAGCCGAAGGCAGCTTGACCACTCGGACTCTACCATCCGTCCTCACTGTGGGGAGGGGCAGAAACGTGTCAATGCGCCACCCGTCATCTCGTCACCGAGGTGCCCTGGCGTCTTTTTAGGCGAGTGTACCTCTGACGACCTCTCCGCCTCCCGAGTGCGTCTGCAGGGCTATGAGCAGGACTTTGGGCTGGTACGCGCAGTCTATGCACGACTGGACCACCTGCTGCAGCACGGCGTTCACCGGCCCCGGGCCAAAGTGGTCGGGCAGATGCTGCATCTGCTTCCTGTCCAGGTGTGGACCACAGTTTCCGTGCTTATTTACATACACACACACTGAAAGACACACACACACACACACACACAGAGGACGCTTGAGATAAGACGAATCCAACACGTTTTGAGTTTGAATTGCAGCCGAGGGCGACCGTGAGTTCTCCTGCATGACTGGATGGAAGGGAGGGCCGAGGTGAGGGGGTTTTCAGCTGAACCGCCCACGTGGCACTGAATCCTACAAACTGTACCTCTCGGGAAAAAAAAAAGGAAGAACCCACGGTGACTCTGTGATCGGAACCGACGGCCATCGATCCACTTACCTGTTGAGACCACCGAGTTGAGACTGGGGGGGCTTTCCTGTGGGACCTGGATGCTGGGCAGCTGTGTCTGACCCTGTAGGATCTTGGACTTTCTCTGAAGAGACAGAAAGGCGTTTGTAGACACGCAATCGTACAGGGAGGGGAGGTACAACAGCAAAGCCATGCAATGACTTCACGTGTGTAGGAGTCTCACCTTGCTTCCAGGCTTTGGTCCTCTCTTCTTGTGAACGGGCACAAGCTGCGTGCTCTCGGGCACGGCGCCGTTCTGCGTGGCTGCTGCCTCCGCCACAGCTTTGAGGAGGGCGATGGTCTCGCTCTTGGGCCGGCGGCCGCGCACCCCCTTCCTGACGGGCAGGGGTGGCAGAGGGTTGGGCAGCCTGTACGGGGACTGGATGGAACGCCTGCTGGGCTTGGAGGGGGAGGCCGGGAGACTTTGCAGGTTCTTTGGCAGAGTAACTGTAACCACAGTGTAATTCAGAGTAAACGAAACCCTCTCAAAGAAATAGATGTTGCATTTAACGTAATGCGGCAGTTTGGTCATTTCAGAGGGCTCGTACAGTTCAAACATATCATCATGGTTCAGCTAAATAAAGTACACCAGGGGTGAAGATGTGCACTACAGTCCTAGCACAATATTCCCTGTTTTTTTTACAACTAAAAAAGTCTGCTGTAATTATTTGTTGATTCTTTAAAGAAAAATTTAAAAAATGACGAAGCTAAGAAGACAAAAACAGCACAGGTGGAGCTCACCAAAGAAAAGGAAAAATCGTGCAACGGGCCTGTCTTGGCTGGTAAACATGTTTATGTCTCTGCGTGTTCCCAGAATTCCCAAACAACTCCAACACAAGCGGCAGAATGCCAAACAATAAATCTTCATCCAGAACACAGCTCAAAACAAAGCCCACGGTGACGGAGGAGCTGCAGTATTCAGACTGATCAGCATTAGATTGGGGAGGGGTGGAGCTGGTGCACGTGTGTGTGTGTGTGTGTGTGTGTGTTTCATTTGCAGTCCCAAACTCCCACACACGAGCAGGTAAAAGGTGCATTAAAAAGGGAGAAATAAAGGAGGAGAGCAGCAGCAGCTGTGAGTCACATGTTCTGAGGTTGATATGTTCCCACTGTCCTTCCAGTCTCATACACAAACATGAGTCTTGGCTGCGCAGCTTTTATGTATACAGATTTTTTTCCATGCGCGAGGGCTGTGATGTGAGCGGCATAAATCCTTTCCTTCCTCTCGACCTCCCTCTCGCCTGCACCGTCCCACTCCCCCTCCACCCAGACACTCACATATCCACAGGACTCTGTGTCTGTGGCGCCTCTGCAGAGTTTCAGAACATGCAGTTCGTCTCCCACAGCTATTCACTGACGGCTAGCGTCACCTGCGACTCTGCATGTGACTGCCTGCAGTTTATCAGCACGGCTACGTTGAAAACACCATGCTGAACTTGTTACCCAACTTTTGCTGGCAGATCGGCCACGGTGACAAGTAGAGATAAATCTCAAATCACTCTAAAGTGTGCAGTGTGTGAAAGTTGCAAATTGGAAAGGAGGTGAGAAGAAGCTTTACGTTGACATAAAAATACCGATTTCTGAAAAGCGGGTTTCAGCTCATGGCAGCAAAGTGTCCTTCCATAAAAACCTTATGCTTAGAGCACAGACGTATTAAGGATATATTCTCGAGACGTTTTTAAAATACGTATAACTCTGCCACTAACAAGGACAAGCCACCAATCCAGCATGAACATCTTGTCAGCCCTGCTTAAACGGTACGTCCGATTTTCCTAAAAACACTTACTACAAGCACGGTGAGCCTGTCCTGACAACCAAGGGGCCACCGCACAGTGAGATGTGAGTTTGTTATTCTGAGGGACTGAGCATCTAGTCTACATGATTCATGTTTATTGTGTTAATATTGCTGGGTTATAGGGCGTCTCGGTTGAATGAACGCGAGTGAAGCGTCGAGTAACAACAGCCTGAGCCTCAAATATCTCTGTAAGGGCAGACTTGTGCTGCCACCTACAGGCCAACACTCACCACTGTTGCCTGGCGGCTGGAGGCTGTGCTTGGTGAGGGAGCACCAGCCCACAGGGAAGATGTCTCGGGATTCAAACTTGCACCAGTAATCAAAGGCCCCTCTCCACCCGTCAAACATGATGAACACCTCATCACCCCTCACTTCCCCGATGGTGGCAGGGCAGATGAGGTACGGGTTCTTCTTGTCCACTGCCTCGAGCTTCATCCCGGGTTTGAAGTTGTTCTGTGAGGGCCTTGGAGGTTCCTGACAGCAGGAGAGAGATGCTCGTTGTAGTGACTTTTAAATAAACGGTCTCCGAGGTAAGATGGTGACAAACTGTTTGTATACAGCTGTTGTCGCCTGTACCTTTTTGAAGGCTGTTGCTGGAGCCATTTCTGCTCCATTCAAGGTTCTCAACAGAAACATGGGCCATGAGGACGCATTCATCCGAAATCCTGTTGGAGAGAGGACAAGATTTACCGTCAGTGACAACTGGATCTCTTGTTTAAGAGATCCAGGTTATTTTTCAGCAGTAGAAAAATGTGTTAAATAAAGAAAATACTTGGAAGGGCTCCAGTGGCCTTGGAAACTATTCATAGACATTTTCTTCACCGAAGCATCACATTTTTGGAGGGTTGCAAAAATGTGAGATATTTCATTTTAGAAGGAAGATGTTTATTTAACAATGCTGATGATTGTCTTAAATTCTTTGAATCACAAGTAAAAAATGTCTTTATATATCTTTGCAGTTTGAGACAAATAAAATGTAAGACTTAAAAGGCATTTCAAGTGATACTACATATATTTAAGAGGGACAACAAATTCTTCACTATAAGGTATATCAACTACTGGCTTCCATCCGTCGGCGCCCAACTCTCTTACCCAGCGGCGGTTGCAGCATGTCTCCATTCTTCTCACAGGTTCCAATGGGCTGGATGTCAGAGGAATCCACCAGTCTCCAGAAGTCGTTGCTGTTGTCACTTCCGTCCAGACGGAGGCGCAGACGAACCCCTGTCAAACCCATCACTGTGGCAATGCAAACTGAAGTGGAATTACGTGGGTCGTGGGCTTCGAGCTTCATTCCCACTTTGAAGTCATTGGAGGGCGGAACTCTGGCCTGGAGATAACAGGACAATGTCACACAGGTCAGTGTTAACATTTTACACAAACAGAGGCTGCAGCCAAGTTTATATTATGTTGACTAGAAAGTATTTCATAATATTTGAGAATTCAATTGACAGAAATATGTAAGCCTTGTGTGTACTGATTGAAGGAGGATCCAATTTGAGACGCAGCACTGAATCATTGAATGAATTGAGAACAACTCGCATACCTGGCGAAAAGAGCTCGGTGGTGCCGGTGTCGATGATGTTTCTTTGAGATATTCTTCCCAGGTGAAAGCATCTGAGGAGGATTTACATATTATTATACGGGGAATATAGAAGGAAAACAACTTGAGTAAGAAAGATGGATTTGGTCATTTGCATTGTGTGTAAAAACCTATGTTAAATATTTCAGTTATTTGTTTATATTGACAGACAAAAGTTCTACTGGTTAATTTCGTACATCGCTTTCGTAAGGCCTACTTCTTTTACCATCCCAGCTTCCACCAGTATCGGCTCAATGATAGATTCTAATGATATCAGTGAGTTTCACGAAACGTGTAGTTGACTAAAGTTTAGAATAACACAGGGCAAACTTGGGAAAGGAGGCAAAACAAAGCTCTCTAGAAAATGTATGTAATTTCAGAAGTGAATATAACATGAACAATACAATTCAATAACGTTATCTTGATGGCATTGCAGTGAAACAGCTCTTTGTGTGTTAATGTCTCCCATATCAAATGAAAAAAACAAAAACAAATAATAATTTCACCTTTATTTGTTGCAGGAGTTGAACCTGTCGGTGGGACTGTTCTTCCTGGTTTCTCTTTTTTGCCATCTTTCTGATCTGAAAATGACAGGTAATGAAAGAACTGTATTTAAACATGTATAAAAATACAAAAAACATTGAGTCAAACAATAATAAATGAAATGATTTTTAACTAAATATTAGTTCAAACTAAAGACAGCAGAAAATCATTGTGATAACAAATCCACATGTAAATAAAGCCTTTGTACTTGCAGTGAGGGAATTTAAGTCGGGCAATATTTGTTAAGTATCTAACACAAACAATATCTTACTATTAAAATCCCTTCACTTAATGTTCAATACAACTCTACTGAGACAAATAAATCTGCAGCTGATTATGTTATTAATGAACTCCCTACATATATCTGTACTACACCTAAATAAGCGAGCATGCAGTTTTGTTAAGACGGGGCAAAGGAGGGTCCTCCCATCTGTCTTTTCCCCCAGTACATCATGCTGGACGTCAACAAGTGAGACGCCCTCTTCCACCTTGCTGTCTTGCCAAACCATGTCCTTGGGAGTAAAAGTCAGTTGTATTCATTCCAACTGCCCATAAAAGCCAGATGGGGGTTAGTGGATACTGTTGAGTTCCTGACCAGTTGAAATGGGGCTTCATAGTAAAACGATTAGACCTCAGCTTGAGAATGTTACTACTTCCGTCATAGCGCGTACACTTTGGTAACATAACATCATTTCTCGCGCAGATTCCAAACCTCGATCTGTCCAACAGCCTAAATGTAAAGAGGGACTAAAAATGTGAGTGGGTATGAAAATGTTAAGTGAGGAAATAACATATTATAACGATGGAATGTTTCTAAGGGTGGATGTACTGTTTAACCATGTCCTTACTAACTGGTGTTTCCCCAGGCAGAATTACAGGAAACCTTACCCTTTAGCTGGGTTTTTCCCATGGTGACCGATGACTAGTGGTGACACTTTCGCAATGTTGACCGATGGTGACGCTCCTGTGATGACGATCAAGGTGTTGACCTAGTATGCCTCCAAATAGTTTTGTCCTAAAAATATATCAAACATGAAAATATTTGTGTTTATTAAATACTGCCAATACAAACGCACAACAAAACAGGTCATGGGGTTTATTTATGTTACCCCACCACAGTTCCATTTTTGTTTTGTTTAAACAGTAACCGAGGGTTAGCACAAGTTCCTCTTTTTGGCTTGACCAAGTGAGGGTTAAAGGTACAGTGAGTAAGTTGGTGACATATAGTGGTTAAGTTGAATGTTGTATCCATCCCGTCACCCTCACTCCTCTGCGCATGCAGGAGAACCTGTGGTAGCCATCAGTTGTCATTAAAACTCAAAAGATGTTAAGTATGTCCACTCTGGGCTACTGTAAAAACATGGCAGCCCCCTGTAGAGAGGACCCGCTCCTCATGTAAACACACATTAATGGACTCATTTAAGGGTAATGGGAAACAACAATACCTTTGGGTGATTATGAAAATATCCATTATGTCAGCAATATGTAATTTTTTTTTTAGAAGTGACAAAAATGACTGAAAAATCTTACACACTGCACCTTTAAGCTGCACCACGCAACTGTACCTGTAGATACCTCGAAATCCCACACACTATACCCTTCAAAGGGAGCAAATGACCGATTGACCTCATGCAGTGGCATTTTAAGCAGAGGCACACAGAGCTAAGGTTGTGGACGATAAGACAGAGCCACACGGGTGAACACAGGTGCGTTCATCAGTCACCAGTCTATCAGTTTCTGTGACTGTGAACCGGAAGTTGGATATCTAACATTAAATGCTGGCCTCAAACAGAGAAGTAACCCGGGAGATAGCGATGCAGCAGAGGTGCTATGGAACCTGCCGGTAGTGACACAGAGTTCGTGTCAGTGTGAGAGGGGAACAAATACTTGGTTTGACGCGTCAAACCCATCTCAGCCTCTGCTCGTGCACAGCAGTGAGGTATTCCAGTAATGGACACTCCCCACGGAAACCGGAGGTCTGTGGGTTATTCTGTGCTTCTTTTTTCTGTTATATATTTTTTTTTTTTTCTGGGGTTCCACGGTGACTGTTCGGGCCTGCGCTGGTGGACAGGGACACACCATATGATGAGACTATGTTGGACATGACCAGATTTCACTCAAATGCTAACGGCTCACCAATGCACGGGTCTTTCCGTCTCATATACCGGCGCAACTATGAATAAACGGGGCGATAAACAATTTGAAAACAAAAAACAAAGACAGATTTTTTTTCCCGGATTTTCACTGGATTAAAATTGGAGAAGAAGCGTCGCCAGGTCAAACAGTCTATTTACAGTAAAAACAGAGGCTAGCTCACAGCGGTGTTATTAGCCGTGTTAGATGTTTTTTTACAGTAAAGCTAACGCTGCCGTTTTGTTAGCCACTTTATTGTTTGACTGCTATTTCACGCTACGTAATGTGCTGGCTAGTATCATGAAATAAATAGTTAAACTCTAATTTTATCACTATTTGCGGGTTAGTTACATCACGCCAACATCAGCTTCTTGATATTGTTGTCAACAGCTAGCTAGTAAACGTCGTAGTAACGTTATTTGGGATTTACAACGCAACAATTAAACACTTATTACAATTATTTCAAACATATCTACGTTTGGAAATCGTATCTGTTGTATAAGGCGAATATGCAACTGTTCCAGGTGATAGTCGGGGCCCAATGTTGACAACTGGGCTGCTTGATTTGCTAGCTACCGCTGCTGGCTAATAACTAGGTCGGCTAACCTTAGCGTTAACCCTCTGAGAACACTTTGCTCCGTATTATCAAGGATAAAATACACACAACGGGGCTCGCAAGGCTTCGACCGACATTCCTGACCAACTCTGGGGCAATAATTCCAAGGAAGAAACTTACAAGTGTCGTCTATTTTCCGAGAGAGGGTCCACTTTTCTCTATTCGTCAGCTGCCATTTTTCACCAATGTAGTGTATTCTTACACGCATGTAAGTTATGCCAAAGATAGTGTTGTTACAGAGCGAGAGCAGCGAAGAACGGAGCAGCGAAGCGGGCTCCTCACAGTAGGTGTAGTCCCAGTAAGCCAATCAACTCCAGTGCTGTTCACATCGGTGGCCAATCAAGGAAAGGTTTGTTGGTGTTGTCCAATCAGCCCCCGAAGCTGCCTAGTCCGTAATTCTGGATTCCAGAAAGCCACGCGAGTGAACCATCTTTACTTTCTTTGGTCTTTGCACGTCGTTCTCAAGCATCCATCCCCTCCTGTGATCCAGAACTGATCCAACAATCTGTAGACTTCTCACTCTCTCTGGTTCCCACCTTCAAATCTACTGTTATTGGGTGAGTACCGTGAGAACTACACGGCACTGTACATAATAGACAATAACGGGACAGGTCGGAAGAGGTAAACACAATCAGAAATAAATTCATTAGTATATTACAGTGGAATAAACAATCTATATACATTAAAATAAATAAAATAATCTACATTTTAATCATTTAAAATTTGATGATTACATTTTGATAATTAATACAATAACTGTTAATAAAATTAATAAAATAAATATTCGGACAATATTTTGACATTAAAAGTCAAATCTACAAGTTGCTCTGATATTCCATACATGATTATATTTAAGATGTTGTTCAATTTAAAGGATTAAAGAAAGAAGAAAGAAAGAAAGTCAAACGGATAAAAGGTGACCACATGCAGTGGAATGCCCAGTGTTTCTATGTGGGGTTCCCCCTGTAACAATGTTCCCATCAGGTCTCTGTCATTATCATGACTCTCTCACAAACATGTATTATCACTAATGAAAGTTATGGTATGGAACATGGTGCTGGTATCCCTGTTTACTTAAATAAATGTGTTTCGGTTGTTCTACTGAATGTGTCCATTCCAATTTTACTTATATTTTTGACAGAATAATTTCCCATTCTCTTCACAATTGCTGAAGTTGTCATTTTTCGTTTTCAGTTTCTGTGAGCAGCATCACCACTTGTTTCTAGTTCTGCATTTACCTCATTGTGTTTCCTCACCACTCTGTTACATTCATCAACCAAACTCACACAGTGCCTCATTTAGAATTAGTTTAAAAGGGAAAAATTGTCAAATTCTATTTGTAATGAACCAACTCGTCTCTTGCAGCAAACAGGAATATAATGGTGATTTAGATTGTTTTAAGTAGGCAAAACTAAATTGTGGACATTGTCATTTAGACGTTGTCTTAAAGTGATTATTTGTTTTATGGTCCAACTTAATGCCCTTTAGCTATTTGTTTGATGTTTTGTGCTTCTTAAAATGTTGCCTTTAGTTTTGCAGGTATAGGTGGATGAGTGGGCAAATCCTGAGAGTCTGCTCAGTTGGTTGGTTAGTTGATTAATTGAATGATTGATTTTATACTCCATACATACCTCTTGTTGTTGTTGATATCCAGTTTCAACATTGTCTCAAGACAATATACAAATACACATTTTATTCACAATGGTTTAAAAGCAACATTTATCCTGGGAGGGTCAGAAGTGTGAGGGGAAACCCATTTTGATTCAAACTTTTCAGTGGATGAAAATAGCTGCTTCACTTTGGGTTTCTTCCTGTAGGGGGCAGCATTGTCTCATATGGAGGTACACACGGGTAATTAGGTCCTGGAATGTCTTTGAAGTCTCCAGCTTTGATTTGATATCAAGAAAGTGTGAGTGATCAGAAGAAAACAAGATCATGTTATCACATTTATTTTGTATTTGTACCTCACAACATCTTTATTAGTCTCCCCATACAAAAACGTGTAAACAAAAAGTATAGAGCATGTAAGTTTTATATTTAGTGAAGAAGGTGTTCAAAAGAATGTGTGTATTTTAAAAGCCTTACAGAATAGAGAAAATACAGTTTGCAACACTTCACAATAGATTTGTCAAGGCTGAGTGTTCACTTTGAAATTCAATTCAAATACACTGAATTCTTCCCAATGAAACTGTTGTATTGAACTATAAATAAATGCCATAATAAAATACAGATTTTTCATTTTACATAACATCCCAAATATGGTAAAGTGTGAATATATGGGGACCCCTTGAGCAAGGCACTTGTGTATATTCATATACTGCTGAAAAGACAAGTTTACACATGTTTACTTCACAGGGATATTTGACGTACTTTGTTTACCTCCGTGAGTAAAATGAGTGTGTGCATCATGTGTGAAATGATCTGCATCGGTGAACTTTTATCGTTGTCGGTGGAACTTTCAGTTAAGTAAAGGAAGTGGTACATTTCTAGAAGCATCTAAACTTCAGATTGCAGGGCGCCCTTCAGCAAGGCATGTGTCTCAGTGTTTTCAGCATGGGATCACTTTCAAAGCTACAATGACCTCAGACCTCCTCAGACCATCCTAATTGTGCACACTGAGCCTTTAAAAGTATGGTGAGTAGAAATGTGTTACTTCCATTGGTGATATTGCAGTTTGCAGCTGCACAGCCCTTAAAGGTGCATTGTGTAAGATTTGGTGACATCAAATGGTGGAGTTGCATATTGTAACCGTCACCTCACTCTTTTCTTTCAAACATGTACAGGAGAACCTACGGTAGCCCTCAGCTGCCAATAAAGCTCAGAAGATGTTTAGCATGTCCGCTCTGGGATACTGTAAAACATTTTTTTTAAAACATGGCGGCCCCCATAGAGTGGACCCGCTCCTCATGTAAATTTACATTAAAGGGCTCATTTTGGGGTAACGTTAAAAGAAGGTCATACATTCAGGTGATTGTCCATTGGTAAGAATGTCAGGATATCACTTTATCTACCGATAGAAGAGATCAAACATTTCCAAAATCGTACACACACAGCGCCTTTAAGCCCATGAGTTGTTGAGTTGGCGTTTGAGAAAAGAACGTGGTGGCACAAAATGGCAGCGTCCATGGAGGGGACGCATTCCTGAGACAAACGAAGAGAGTTCTTTGTTGAATATTAGAAAGGAGAGACAATTGTACACTCATATCATTTTATTTTCCATAATATGAGGAATGGAAATCATCCCACTCAAATCATACACACTGGACCTTTAATATTTCAATGGTTGTACCCATTGCTGCACATTGATCTATATTTTCATGTCATCCCTCTGAACGCAGCTTGTGAACTTGTGAATTATATAATTGAGAAATTAGAGCAATATTTCCAAAACACCCTCACACTGCAACCCACCCCCCCCCCACCCACCCCCCCCCCCCCCCCCCCCCCCAACACACGCATACTTATACACGCCCTGTGGCCTCACTCTGTTTTCCGATTGGCCGGCAGTGAGGGGGCGTGACGACAAACTCTGGACCCCGCTCTCTCCGATTGGCCCGCCCACCCTGCCGCTCACCGCTGTTGCCTGGCGATGTGCTCGCAGCTTGTCAACCGACCGCACGATCCAGTGACTGTGGCTGCCTGCTGCAATGAAAATATCTCGGCTGGTGGGCGGATGTACGGGCCCACACTTCCATCATTCCTCACCCAGCACCGACTGACCGAGTGAGTACTTCATTTCTCCGTGTCGTGGATAGAACTGTGTCAGGCGCATGTTTCCAAGCTGAAGCCACGAAGCCCGCCCGCCCCGCGAAGCAGCGTTAACCGAGCTCCAGGTTTGTTTTTTTTCAAAGCTAATATTTTTTTTTCCTTTTTTTCCCTTTATTTTTATTATTATTTTTTTTTTTTTGCATTTACGGGGTTTTGTGCGTTTTTGGTGACATTTGGAAAAACAACGTACCTGGGCAGCTAGCTGCTGTCACGGTAACTCACCTGGTCGGAGAGAAGCTAACGCGGGTCACCGACGACCGAGTTAGCCTCGTGTTGTCAGACTTGTTGGATTAATTGCTGCTCTGCATTGGAAATAACGTGGGAGCTACATTCATCATTCTGTGGGCAGCTAACGCGCGCGCGCGCACACACACACACACAGACACACAGGCACAAACTCTCAGTTGTGTGTTCACATGTGTGCATTATTCATATTCATTATCAGTGTTTTGTTGTATGTCTACACCACATCATAACTTACTGTTTACTGTTACACCTTATAGCCATGTTTGTAGGTGCAACTCTAATGGAGCAATAACAATGGTTTGTAGGCTGTAATATGTTTATTTTTCATTGACGTCATAGGTAACGCAGCTGTTCCACTAGTGTGGTTAGAAATTATCTTTTTTTTCTCTGAATCAATGGTTGTTGTTGATATTTTTTGATTATTCATCTAAATTAGAAAAAAATAACCAATATATCATCATTTGTTTTAATGGACCCGACGAATCAAATACCAAATTACGGGACAGCTATTTTAATAATTGAATAGCAATCAATGATTGATTAGTTGTTGCTCAATTGAAATAAATCCCCATTTAAATGTTCTCATTGTTTTTAATCGACATCGATTCTTATTCAACTGCATTCACGTAGCCAAAAATACGAGCTGTTATCTTCAACTATGCTTATTCATGCCTTCCCTACCTTCTGTTCCTTGGTTACCTTAGTGATGGCATTGATGCTGTAAATGTAGAATTCCTATTATTTTTTTAGATTGAATTCACACCGTCATATAAATGTGCTCATTCTCGACACAGTGTGGATGTAGACAACGGTGCGACGATCGAACGAGGAGGTTTCAGGGTTTCTGTAACATGAATTCCACAGACCTAGTGCATTACCACGCATGAGTCATTCTGTTGATACAGACAAAATATATCATCCACGCTGATGCATTCCTGATCATATTCCAGGTCCTGGCTCGGAGGATGTACCGTAGTTGGTGATAAATCCTCGCAGGAAAACGGTGGGCTGCAATATTTGGGCAACGGAGAGAGGTGCAAAGTGTGTTTCTTAAATCTGTTGAGCGTTCAGGGCTTTGACTTCGTCCTTCATCTGGAGTTTGCCCACGCCGCACCTGTATTGATGGTGCGTGGCCGAGGAAGATACCGGGCAGCGAGAGGCCACACAGCGATGTTGAGTGTTCGGGGAGAGACGGAGTTTATTTCGGTGCCGAGGTTTTGCATACTGATGAGCAGCTCCTGTGCCCACAGCACCGTAGGAGACTGGGGAGTGTGAGTTGGCGATGTGCGAGTCCTTGAGCTCTCCAGCAAGGAGGAGATGAATTGGGGAAAGTGGCGTCTGGAGTCTTATCTGATTCAATAAGAGTCAGTTGTGTGTGGATACCAGAGGAGAGGCTTTGATCACGTTATGAGCTTGTTTGTTTCACTCCGGGAAATGGGACTGTGGAAAATCGAGGGGTGTGAGGTTTGGTGACTATCTATTGGTGGAGTTGCCCCCTTCTACCCTTTACACACTGCACCTTTAAGGGACAATGAGATGTGGTTATGAAGGGCATGGTAGGGTTAGGGACGACTGCGCACGACTTATTACTTACTCATGACTCACACTAGTGGTAAAGAGGGGGTGTTGCCGGGTGGCTGGACTGGTTTTTTCAGAGTGTTGTGTTAATGTCCACCCTAACCAAAACACCACTTTCTCTAGCACGATTTTAGACAGTTGTTTTGAAAAATGCTCTGTTCAGACAATTTGAATATGTTAAGAAGTTATTTGCAGCCTTTTTAATGAAAGTCGATGGTTAACGAGTCAGTCGTGTCCCCTGTGAATCTAGAGGGACTCTCCTCTATCTCAGGAAAATCTATACGATACCCAAGTCTTTTTAATCGTCGTTTTGCATAAACAGAGGACATGTATTCACGTCGCCAGGCAGACGGGTCAGACGCAGTTGATTTTAATTTGCGATCAGGAGTAGAATCAAAACCTTTTGCCCCTTGACTCATCATGCTAACCGAAAGCCATGAAACGAGTTCACCGACAGTGCCGCTGAAGTCAACTCAACCTGTGCGTCGGCAAGTGAGAGATTCGCCGTACATTCTAATTCGTTGTACTTTTTTTTGCGCAGGTCAACGCGAGCCGCAGATGACGGCATGTGGCGGACACGATGGCTGACAGCCGGAACGCACCCCTCTGGAGCACACTGCTGGCTGGCTCGCGCCATCCTGTAGCCAGGCCTCTTGCGCCTGAGCTCCATGCGCCTCACGGAGTGTACGTTTTGACTTCATGAAGAACCCTGACATCGGTGATGTGATGAATAAATTTGAAGTTCTTGGGATCGTGGGTGAAGGTAAGAGGGCTCATTTATATGTGCTTATATGACAACTGGTGCCAACAGTCTCCAAATGTCATTTTCGTGATGTTTTGCATCATGAAAACCCTTGGTTCTTTTCAGAGTCTGTATTGCCTCGGTACAGTGCTGGCTTATTTTTCGATTTTGAGAAGAAGCGAGTCAAATTCAGTTTGTGAAGTACAAATGAGTTCAACATGGGATCTTTTAGTGCAGAGAAACCAGGGAGGACGAACACCATATTTTCTAACTTAGAAAGAGTACACATCATAAACAGCTGTAGAACTGACACTGCGCTTCACAAATGTCTTTACAATTTCAGTAAAGTGTTGGGATGTATTGGCTTCTAGCGATGACATCACACATTGAAGCAGACGGAACTTCCCTGGTCTCGCGTCTCTTTTTCTAGTGTTTATGAGAATATGTGATTGCCAGACTCTCCAAAGCCGGTGTTTTGGTTCGTCTATCCTTCACTACTGTGGGAACATGTACATTTCCATGTATAAGCGCCCTCTCTGATGCAGCTATGTACATGGCTCATTGTAAATAAAACATGACCACGCACTCATGAAAACATCACCAGGAATATAAGATTGCGTTTGTGCTGTTGGGTCATTCTGCACACTGCATCTTTAATCTTTTAACATGGACTTGAAACACATATTTTTTTTTTTTTTTGCACACTGCAACACGGAGTCCAGTCTGCAGCTCCTCAAGTGGGGCAGCGCACTCATGAATGTGTTGTGGTGTTTTTCACCCGGCAATCATTTGATTGCCGTATCCAATTTCCCTCTTGATCAAAGGCTGTTAAAAGCCGGAGCCGGCTCATGACCGAGCAAAACCAATAAAGTCAAGGAGACTTTTTTTCAAAAATATTTGTCCTTTGCCGGGAAACGTAATGTCAATATAGTTGCTGTGACCTGGATTCACGCTTCAGGATTATCATGGTTGAAATAAATAGGCAGTTTTTGATTTCGTTGTCATCGTTGCCGCAAACGTCAACGAGGAGGCTGCGTGATAGGATGGTTCAATTCAGCCAAATTGCTTTGTCTCTGTCCGTGAGCTTTGGGTGACGCAAAGTGGCAGAGGCCGTGAGGTGTGGCCACCCACTCGTCCCAGTTTCTAAACCCATGCTCCCACTTCCTAGAAAGCCTTTAACGTGCGTATGATGTGAGTGGAGGACGTACGGTTGGTTTTTGGAATCTGAGTGCCTGTCCAGCCATGTGTCCTGGATGGAAGTCATTCCATTAATCCGTAAAACCGTGGACGTGTTTATTTAAAAAAAAATGTTTTTAGTCAGGCTCTGCCTCTGCACTCATGTCTCCGTGTGCTCAAGTTGATCTAGCATCGCACGCTGTTGGCGAGGGATCTTGAGGTCAGTCAATTTGGTTAATGATTCAGGACCGAGTGCTGCATGTAGACTCACCCCAGCAATCAGCCCGAAAAACAAGACGCCTAATCCCATGCAATTACCAGCACTTTCTTATCCAAGCAGGGAAATAACGAGGGAAGCCTTTATGGACTTGCATCTTTTGGCACATTAGCACAGAGACTGAGACGTCTCACACAAGCGCATTCACAGAAAACACAAAAACTTGGAGCACGGGAACCACAACGCGAAGGTAGAAACGACTGCAAGAACTACGGTATAAGACCACACAGCTGATCAACTCAACCTTAAAGGGGCAGCGTGTCAAATGTTGGGTCATTTCTGCCACTTGTATATAAATATCACAAAACAATTACATGCTGACATTTTCATGGATTTGTAATAATGTTTTCTTTTACCCTCAAATGAGCCCATTGATGTATATGTACAAGGGGAGTGGGTCCTCCCTATGTTTTTACAGGCGTAAAAGTGGAGGTACTAAGCATCCTTTGACTCTTAATGACAACTGAAATCGACCATAGGTTCTCCTGCATGTTCAGAGGGGTGAGGGTGAGGTGATGGACACAACATGCAACGTCAGCAAATATTTGGAATGCTACACGAAGGTCGTGTCGTTCATTTCTTTGACATTGCTTTTGTACTATCAAGCAAAGTTCAGTGAAATGTGTATTTTTTTTTAAATTGTCACAGCCACATTGGGAAGAAACGCTGACTATTTCTTTTCAAGTATATTTTCAAATGTTTTCAGACCCAATGAAAACTAGTCTCTTCTCGGGAGTAAAGGAAAACTTCTCTAAGCGTGTGACATAATTATCAAGGGGTATTTGGGCTGTGGATGAGGGGAAGAATGAGAGCAGGAGGATTTTCTGTCTCCAGCAAAAATAAAAGTTAAAATTGGGAGGATTTTTTAAAAAGTCAATGCACTTTGAAAAAGAATACAGTCATCTGGCCCGTTGCTGCCTGCCTCTGTTGTTGGTCGTCTCCACCAGCCGTGAGTGTTCCGCAGCGGAGGATCACTTTATTCCCTCCAATAAATATATCTCCATACAAACATAATTCATTGTTAAAACCATGGATGTAACAAATGAATGAGTGAGGTTAAAAAGACATGAATGAGGACTTTTATTTTGAAATGGGTACCAGCAGTGAGGTCGGTGTCGGGGATGTTCTCATTTGAAATCCAAAATAAAAAGGAATCTTCTTCCTCTCAGACCCTTTGACTTTACTCTCAACAGTTCCACTTTCTTTTTCCTCACAGTGCACGACTGAAAGTAAGGGCAGCAGAGATTTCTTCATTCTTTTTCTGATCAACGGCTCTGATACTCATTCATACATCACAGAGAAAGTTTGGCAGCCAATGTTTAATGGGTCAAGCTATTCAAACGTACAGGGAATGGAATACAAGCTGCATTTTAGAGAGAGTAGATGACTCCAGCACAGTGGAAAGAGCAAAGAGCACCTTGTCATCTGCCTGCGCTGTTCAAGAATTCTATTTGTGTGTGTGTGTGTGTGTGTGTGTGTGAGTGACTGCCATGGCCAATAACATCAGCACTACAGTAGCCTGACAACTCTTGTGTCCTCCTTTCTGAGCCACCTGTCCTCTTACAGCAACGTATGTGTTCCTTTAATTCATATGAACACGTGTTACATTTAAAGGCATGGGTTGTAGAATATGCTGATATCTAGAGGAGAAGTTGCGTGTTGCAGCTAAATGCCCCTCATCCCATCCATTTATTCCGAGAATGTGACAGAATGTATGGCAGCCCTGAGTTATTATTCATTTTTAAAAGCTATTATAGTTTGTCCATTCTGGGCCACTGTAAAACCCATGGTAGCCTCCATAGACAGGACCAGTACATTTAAATGCCTTATTCTGGAGTAATCCAAACAACTATATATATATATATATATACATACTGGTGTGTAGCTACTAATCACGTAATAATAGCCCATAAAGTAATACCTGCCAATAACGCAATCATTTGCACGATTTTAACTGTAATAAAGCCAGTGATGTAATAACATACTGACAATGTAATAAAATGTTTGAGCCAATCACATAACAATAATAATAATAATGGCTGTTATTACATTTTCAATGGATTTTTTAAATGCTAGACCAAATAACCTAATAACTTATTTCATTATTGGCAAAAAAATGACCATGTCATTGGCTCAAACATTTGAATCCACTTTTGGTCAATTATTACATTATTGGCTTTATTCCATTTAAAATGGGCAAAACTATTACTTTATCGGCCATTATTATGTTATTAGTTGCTACATGGTGTATACACTCATAAGAATTAATTAATAATTATGATATGATATTGTACTATATGGAAATGCAAATAGAAACCACTTCTCCAAACCGTACAAACCTGACCTTTAAAGCCTCCTTTGTTTTTGTTTGTTTTTTCCAACATCCTGAAATAGAATGTTGATCAGACATTCTGAAACTTTTGTCATTGAGCCAGTCTTTGTTTATTCACGATCATACTATCATCCTGGTGGGTTCGTCTTAGAGTGAGACATTTTTAACGGAATATGAGTCTTTTTCTAATGACTATTTCATGAAGACCCACTTTTGAGTGAAGCAGCTCCGCTTGAAAGGCCAAAGTAGTAATACATGAATAATGTGAGCTCTCATGGAAAGTTCAGCTGTTTCAAATCTCAGTCGGTCACATGCTGTTTGTTTCTCTCTCAGGTGCCTATGGTGTTGTTTTGAAGTGCCGACACAAGGTAGGAGCTTTTCAATATCACAGCAGCTGCTTATTGTTCATTGTCCTCGTCCATTCAACTGTTTCACGAGTCCCAATCTCGCTGTATTGAAGGTTCAGCGTGTAGGATTTAGCCTCATCTAGTGGTGAAGGTGCAGCTAATCACCCCCTTCGCCTCATCCTTCCCTTTAAATAAGCCACATGGCAGCTGCCATGGAGAGGAACCTCTCCTCTTGTCATTTGTTAAGAGCTCATTCAAGGGAAAACTCCAATTCATTCGATTTCTCAGGAGAGTTCTTTTCACTCAGTCTTACACACTGGACCTTTTGATTATGTCATGAGATCATTTCCATATCCTCAGGAAGGAATGAAGTTTATTGTGATCGATTGTTTCAAAATGAGCAGTGATCTGTGCACGTGCTTTGTGTATGAGCGCCGCCCAATGTTGCCTCTTTGTCTGAAAAACCATTATCAGCTCATAAACAAGCCCCAGTTGCACCGCGGTGGTGTTTCTTTGTTATAATGAACTCAGGCGCCGTGGCCCGCATCGAGTAAATCCCACTCACACCCCTCTGTTGCTTTAAATAACTCTTCCAGCAGCAAGTGACACTGAATATAGACCCCAACCAAAAATACACTTCCTGTTGTTTTGGAGAAATAGTCAACATATCAAGAAATCGCAGTACACCACAAGTTATTTGCCATCAAATGAGAATCAATTTATTATCAACTAACCCAATGAAATGTACGTTTTGGTGAATTGGTGAAAACATGGCGGTGAAGCATGTTTAACTCACCTCTAAACTTGGTCGCTTTAACACGGGAGTCTATGGGGATTGACTCGCTCTTGGAGTCGGCCTCCAGAGGCCACCCTGTGAACTGCGGGGGTTCTTTCACTCCCCAGTGAGCCTCATCCATCCGCACCGGAGGTTTGCCCCTCGCTGTGACAGAGAAACCGCTACCAGCCGAAAATGACACGCTGCGTGTTGAGGAACAATCTGCATCACATCGGAGCCTGATGCTGTAATATTTTCTAAAGGTCGTTATCATGCACCCAGTCGAACCGCTTGAGCTGGCTGCGGTGATCCTCTCCTTCACAATGGATGTGATGCCTTAAGTGCCGCTGGATAATTGGTTATCGTCCCTCTGGTCTCGACTCGGGTTCATCGGAGTGAAAGATCTCCTTTGAACGTTCGCACTTTTTTCAAGTCAAATCCCTCCAGGACTCTGGTTCATTTGTTTTCTGTCACGTGAAAGTAGCTCCAGTAGCTCGTCTCGCTGCGTTTAAAGAATTTTTTTTTTTTTACGTTTTTAAAAGCACAAGAACGAGGGACTCAAACCGGAAGACGGGAGTGAGACGAGCAGAGGAGTGACGCTGCAGTAACAGCCTCGTCGTCTCGGTCCATCCGAGGAAGAGGCTTAGCCAGGAATTGACATCAATTCAGCGTGAATAAGAGCGACTGACGTCCTCCTACTTACAGAGATCGGCAGGAACGACACAAAACACTTCCTTTCGCAGTCGAGGCCGTGGTGTTTTCTTGTTTTCGGGGATCACTGCGCATCCGCCTGCATCGCAGCCTTCACTGCATCAGCGGCCTCGCATCCATTAGCCAGGTTTCTAATGCCATGGCTCAAGTGTCAGATCTGTGTAGACTTGGTGTTGAAGCAGCACCCTGAGGGAAAAAAAGTATAAAAGTTACCCCCCCCCCCCCCCGCCCCCCCCCCCCCCACCACCACCCTACTTTAAGCTGGAATCACAGGCTGTAATTACTAGGCTTTATTATGGAGACTGATTGATCCCATTCACAGGCAGCTGCAAATGTCAATGTCTCCATTTTGTACAATAGAGCGCACGTCAGCTGACTTCGCTTCAGGTTCCACACAACAGACGGATGGAGGCTGACGCTTTGTCTGTAACACTCTCTGTACTCTTTATTTACTTGTGTGAGACGTCCTTGAAAAGCACCGCCGCGATCACAGCATCCACAGACCGGAGGGAATCAGGATTATTACTGTCTTTTTCTCGGTTCGTGCCGGAAATCTCAATCGGGACAAAGTGAAATCAAAGGCGCCTCGATCTGTCAGCTGGTGTGATGATATTGGTCAAGAAAACGTTCTCACAGGGAGATTTGTCACCACTGATGCAATGTAGGGGTCGGCAGATGTCCGGGTTCTCCGCGCAAGCATCACTTGGAAATGAAGATATATTTGAGAGAAACTCCTCCGACGCGACTCTTCTATTCATGGGCAGACAGAAGTGGGTTTTCCCGATCCAAAAATAAAGTAGAATCGACCAGTTGACCCGTGTGGAGGGACCAGTAAATGTGTTACGGGCACTCGTCGTCGTTTTGAAGTAGTTCCATTTGTCAACCGGCGTAAAGAACATGAATCCTCTCAGTAATCAAACTGACCAAACCGTTTGTTTACTGCATGAGAGAGGCATATTTTCATAAACACTTCGTCTGAACCGCACCAAAACTTGACGAACTTGGCAAGCACACTCTGAGTAAATGTGTTTGTCAGTACTTTGTGTTAGTTCCTCTGAATGGCTCGCATCATTTTGCCCTCAGGGCTCAGTAGAATATTGTGATTGTAAACAATGAGACACCACCTGTAAGAACTGCAAGAGGCAGATAGAGTGCAATTCTGGCTCACAACCCACTCCGGTGGTGGCGAACGTAAAGGCGCAGTGTGTAAGGTTCCGGTCATTTTTGTCACTTCTAAAAAAAATTTGAACTAAACAATAACATACTGACATTTTCATGAATGTATAATCACCTGAATGGGAAATGATGAGATAAAAAAAAAAAACTCACACTTCACACTTTGCAATGTCATCTTGCGGGCAGGACCGGACCCTGTGGCGGGCCGGTTCTGGCCCGCAGGCCGAATGTGTGACAGTGAGCTGAAGGGATTATCCACTCACTGTTTGAATGACTTGATTTGAGATTAGAGCTGATTTTTGAATGAGATAATATTTCTTATTGTCTCAGCATATTATACAGATGCCCCTAGAGGTCCTGCGATAGACTACATCTCCAGGCCTTTCTGCGTTGGAACTTCAATAATAGGATATTTTTGATTGAATATGTGTTGGTAACGTGAAAGCACAGGAGAATGAATTCTCTGGCTGCAGATCAATATGAACCAGTGCCAACTGGAAAATATTGTATTGTTAGTGCGAGTGAACACTTTATTTATTTATTTTTTGAGAGTGAACTCACAGATCTATACTCCATAACTATGTGCACCACAGACACAGGCACACACACACACACCAGGCACATTTGCACATCCATGTGCCTGCACATGGAGTCGAGTGTTTGATGCTGCTGTTTGAATGAGACAAAATGGCTGCATTCGCATCGCGCAACAACAGCAGAGTCGCAGCTGCTCCGAGAACGTGCTTATTTCACCAGAGACACGCCCCTCGAATTTGGGTTATACAATGCATGTGTTTAACAGGATTAATTGGCTCCAAGGAAGATGTTCGGCTTGATATAGAGAGGAAGCGCACATTAATTATTTCTTCCATTTTCATACTGTCGTGTGAGGAAAAGAGGCTGCAGGGTTTCAGAGTGCGTTCCCTCACATACACTTCAAGTTTTGGTGACATTATTTGGATGTTTCAGGATGGATTTACCTTATGTTTCTAACTACTAATGTTTTTTTTTTATAGATTTGTAGACCTATGAAACATATCACTGAATTTGCACATTATCTGTTGTGATGGACACTGTTGATCTCGACATGAGCATTTTTGCAGTATTTTCACTACCTCATGACTTGTGTGTAAGATTTCTGTCATTTTTGTCACTTCTAAAAAATATTACAAAGCAATTATATACTGACAATTTCAGGAATTTGTTTCCCTTAATTGAGCCCATTAATGTACATTTACATGAGGAGAGGGTCCTGCCTATGGGGGCCGCCATGTTTTTGCAGTAGCCCAGAGTGGACGTACTAAACATTGTGACAACTGAAGTCTACCGTAGGTTCTCAAGAATGTCACCAAATCTTAGACACTGCACCTTTACTCTTTTGTAAATGATGCATTAGAAGACATTTTGACGGTAAAAAAAAAGTCACTAATATGAAAGCTGCTCTGCTGTAGGAGAACAAAACTGTCAAACATTTTCCCATGTATTCTTATTTTTGTATTTTGCATTCTTTATTCTTACTTATTTACTCTATCGCTGCTATTTGCCGAACTACATTAGCTGTCAGAAGCCTCATGCTTCCATACCCCTTCATGGGAGCCTGTCCTCAGTCGTTATTTTCCGAATTAGCGCGCTTATTCATAATCATCTGTCCGTCTATGGTCTGTCATCAGAGCTGCGTGTGCTCGGGTTAAGGTGTTGCGCATTTACCTTCTCTTGGGCGTGCAACAAACACAAACAGAGTGTGTTCATGCAGTGAAGTTGCATTGTTGCATATCACCTCACCAATTCCCACCTGAGCTTGCAGGAGAACCTGTTGGAGCCCTCAGTTGTCATTAAAGCTCAAAAGGTGTTGAGTATGAAAACATGGCGACTCCCATAGGGAGGACCCACTCCTCATCTAAATACAGAAGGGCTCATTTTAGCGTCATGTTAAAAGCAAATCAAACATACAGGTGATAAAACATACAAAAAAAAACATTAGGATATAATTGTTTTGTAATCATATTTCTACAGATATGAGACAAAAATGAACCAAAATGTTACACACTGCACCTTTACGACTGAGCTGCCTTACCGTCAATGCTACAACCAAGGCGCCATCTTGCCAGACTGTGCCGCAGCTCAGCGATAAAGAGGGTAACCAGCCTGAAACTGCAACACGCTGTTATGTCAGAAGGGTCGAGCGCACTGGGGCACAGAAAAGCTTTTGTCTTGTAGCTCTGGCTCATCCTGTGTTTTTTTTTTTAAATTTTATTTCCTGTCCATACAAACGGATCAGCAAGGGGACATGTTTGGGTTCAGCAGTTCCCTTTTGGACCGCGCGCTAATGGAAATACAGCGTTTCATTGCGGCATGCCGACAGGAAGTGAGGGCACAACCAGATTCGCGCCGTTTCGCCGACGCCGCTTCCGCACATCTGCCTTTTCCACGCGAGCCAAGACACAGTGCTCCGGGTCTTCGGTCTCATCTGTACGTGCCTGTTTACACATCGTGCGCTAATTCACTGTATTGCTCACTAAGAGGATTAAGGCTGGAGGTATACTCGCTTTTTTTTTTCTTTTTTTCTTCTTATTTATTTATTTATTTATTTCACGAACGCCATCATCGAAGTAACCGTTAACATCGTTGCTGGCGCCATATGTGTAACTAGGGGATACCTGCGGAGAGCTTAACAACCAGAGAGCCCAGACCATATATAGATTACCACAGGGCGCAGTGTCCTTTCCTTTGAAAGCTACTCACTGGAGCATGAAGCACAATCACAATGCTGATACATTTGCATCGTGAGGCCTGTGGCGCAAGGGGACGAGCTTCTTCCTGTAGCTCCACGGCTGTGATAAACGTTTCTCATCATGTATAGAAAAATAAGGAAGTGGTACATTTCTAACCTGGTGAAACCCAACGCTTCTAATGAGGGATGTGTAAGTTATTGCACCGGGAACGTTCAAAGACAATCGGTTATTTTCAGAGGTGGTATTTTCAATATTAGTCTATAACCGGAAAGAAGTATTTTTCGGCTGCATGGAGCTACATGACCGACACAGCAGCAGCAGCGGCGGCACACTTTCGCCACTCCATCGATTTTTGCTTCAAAGCTCGGCGCATCTTCTGTCTCCATTCCCTGTGATATACGTAATCTGCGTCTCAATTAATGGCTTGCGTCCTCGGGAGGTTGCATTTGAAGATCAATGGCCCCAGAGCATCTTAACTCGGCTGTCCCCATTCAAAGGTTCCTGTAAACGCTGCCGACAAATATCTTCTTTCATGCCCCAGAAACAAGAGCTCCGCCGGGGTCCATCCTTCCCGTTCTTTCTCTCGTTTTGCTTATCCGGCTTGTTCCTGTTTATTCAAATGTTGATGCTTGGGTTAATCTTTGGCGAAAGGGTTCCCCGTCGTTATTCACCGTGTTGACGAAACTATGGATATCAGTGCTGAGGTCATTGACTCGTAAGACGTGTTTGCTCAGGGTAGATTACAGAGGTAGCTTCTCGTGTATGGTTCTGCTGTCACCCAGCAGGAAAGGGGTTTTCCATTTACATAGTCAAGTCTGAAGACGTTTGTCACGTTTTAATCCAACACATAAAGTGTTGGATATGGTGTAGGATTCTACTATAAATCATGTTTTCTGTGAATGGAGACCTCGATGACTTTTCAAGGATTTTAAATGATCCAATGAACAGAGATACATGCTGAAACGTGAACTGAAATGTCGGGGTGTTTCAGTGCCAACGTGCCAAAGAAATCACCAAAGAAATAAAAGTTGATAGAATGACAAGATTACAGCTGCGGCGACTTCAGGGAAAGCGAGTTGCCCGAGATCAAATATATAATCTCATCAAACAGAAATCACACATGCTTGATCTTTTAAAAGAATTAGACAGTGAAATCAAACAAATGCCAGTTCAAGGGAACGAATCTGGGAATACAAATCCTATGCATCAGATACTGTAAGATTCTTAAAAAGATAATCTTTTTCACGTTGTGGTAGTCGTCGTACCACCGCACCGTGGGGACCAGATGATCGAGAAAACGAAACTCTCTGCTTTACGTTGAAACTTTCCTCTGAAGCTGGCTCCACACAAAGGCCTCTTCAGCTAATCTAAATCCTGGATAAGGCTCGCGCACGGTCGCAGCTGGTTCTTTCGTATGTGGCAGCAGGCGAAACTTTGATGGGAGTGAAACATAGTCAACAGAGCTGTGGCGAGTATTTATTTAAGCACGGAGCTCCGCGCAGGAATGCACACTACATTCACTACACACAGCGGCCGCCTGAATGTGCTTCTCATTGCATGAACTGGTTTCCCCTGCTGCTCTGTCTATAGAGAGGTAAAACATTGACAGCTCCATGAAGAGGTCTCCTCAGACTCTTACACCCATTCTGTTTCGAGGGTGTGAAGCACTGAAATACTCTAAATGAAACAGAAGAGTATCAATGGACGATGACTTGGTTTTTTTGTGTGTGTGTGTTTTGTTTTGTTTTAACCTTCCCTCGAGCAGCAGAGATGTTGTGGCTCCATTGTGATTTAATCTTTAAACCAGATTTATATAAAGATGTATATCCTGATATCCAAGATATCCTGGGACTCTAATGTTGTTCTCAATGATATCGCAACTCCTTTTCAAAGCGTCTAATAGATTTGATCAGGACAATTAAGACTTCATTGGTATGGGAAGAGCTAAACCATTTAAAGGTGCTGTGTGTACGATTTTGGTCAATTTTTGTCACTTTCCATGGGATTAGGATTACAAAACAATGATATACAGACATTTTTACAAAAGGACGATCACCTCACAGTACAACTTGCCTTTTACATTACCCTTAAATTAGCCCTTTAATGTGTATGTACATCAAGAGCGGGTCCTCCCCATGGGGGCCACCATGTTTTTACAATAGCGCAGAATGGACGCACGTTACCTCTTTTGAGCTTTAATGACGACTCCCATTGGTTCTCCTTCATGTTGAAAGGGAAGGGTGAGGTGATGGATACAGCATGCAACTTCACCAATGGATGTCACCAAATCTTACACACTTCACCTTTAAAAAAAAAATATATATATATATATTTATGTATATATATACGTTTATTCTAACATATATTTTGACCTTGTGACAAATCCACCAAAGCGGGGGTGTTAAACTCATTTTAGTTCAGGGGCCACAAACGCCCCAATTTGACGGATTTATTGGCCACCATGTTGAATCTCTGCCTGGGTCTCCTAGCTTTGTTTTCACCCTGAGCCCTGGCTAATTTCAAACAATGACGATAGAAAATGACCGGATATCATTGGATTTAGAGCTGATACATTTTTGTAAAAAAATAAAAATAAATAACTACTTTTGCTAAAATTACCATAGCATTGTTTGGAAATGGTGGCAAAGAAGCAGAGGCAGTTGGAAATGCATTGGTGTGAATACAAAAGCCATGAAAGAGACTGATTCCAGCTGCCAGGCTACTATGTTGTGACGCAAAGACTAAACTACAGGGAAGGTGTGAAACCATGGCAACCCGGCTTAACATAGAGGAGGCAACATACTCTCAGGCAAACACCAGGGGGCACTCTACAAGATTGGTCTTTCGGTGAGCTGTTATGTTTCTCATCTTGAATTCCAGTCTATGATCTGAAACCAAAGGAGAAGAATACTCTATGCAGATTCTTCCCATGTCCCAAGACTCCACCGAGTAGTCTTCCCTCCTTGGTATCACTATGAAACTCCGTGTTTCATCTCAGCATGTGATAATCAAGCATGTATCATCCTTCCGTCTATAAAAAACCTTCTCTTTTCCATATCAAAAGAGAGACTAATCACAGACTCTACACTAACGACGTCTTAGGTAAACGCACGCCTGCGTGTTTGTTTTTGTTGTCAGCCCATGGACTCCTCACCTCCTCACCGAACTGCCTGCTCTGCGTTATGTGCGTACCAAAATAAGATCCAATCACGGTGTTGACCGAGCGCATTCTCATAAAACATATAAACGGCAGGTGTAAATGCAAGGCTGCGAGCGTGTTTGCAGTCTATATATATATATATATAACAGTGATGTTAATATTTCATTTCCCAACAGTTTTACACTTCCTCATTATTCACGGCAGAATCCCAACATGCAGAAAAGGGCTGATTGCCTGAATGACTGCATAATGTATATGTACGGTGCAAATCACATCTGATTTATATGAATATCAGCAGGAAATGGGATTGTTGCGCACACACAGGAGTATTAAAAAAGGTTTACACTTGCTGCATAGTCGGCTCATAAGTTTTTAAATATAGCGTCTTCATTTGTCACAGCAAATTGAAAAAAACTCACAATGGTTCCGTTTCTGTGTGAATGGTGAATCAGACCTTCACATTCTCGTGGAGATGATGAGCGAGAGAGGGCAACTTTGAGATGTGCATGTGATTTAGATAAACGGCACCCTTTTATCTTTAAAGGTACGGATTGAGTGAGTAAAACTGACGATTGAAGCTGAACAGAAAAAACCTTTTATTGTCGTTTATACAGAGTACAAACCAAATTGAGAAGCAGTGCCGTGGTCGATTTTCACATCGATGCTTGACACATTTCAGCAGACTGCAGCTGGGGGACGGGGGGCCGCTGAATCTAATGCTCCATGAGAGCCTGACGTTGATGTGATGTCGCCATGAAAATCTAAGGGAAAGACATCAGCTTGATTTGATTGTAGATGGAAATGCCGCTTGACAGGAATGTCCATGCATTACTTGACATGTGAGAGGGAGGCAACAGCAAGGTAAACAAGTGAAGCCCCCCCCCACCCCCATGCAATCCGTTAGTCTCAGTGCAGACAGCGTGTTGGAAATACGTTCATTAATCAGAGGGATCCAGCTGTACCTCAACATGTTGACACCTCTGCCCATGAGTTCCCAGTGTCAGTCCATAGTCTTCTCTAATCTCAGCTGTTGTTTTGATCTGCTGTCGTTGTACTATTATGTCTTTAATATTTACAAAAACGTATTTATCCATCCACATGGAGACAGACCGCTGACTGTTAAAGATGAATCAAAGTGGCTGCCTCCCAAAAGTGGATCTCGAGGCTCTCCATCGCCCCCTGTTCCTCGTCCGTGGTATAGGTTTGAAGATGTTTCATGTCATTTCCACTCTGGTTCCTGATGTGTACGATGGCAACACTGGTATCCAGGATATTTCGATTTCATTCCTTGATAGTTATGGATGGTGCTTGAGGTAGACTCACTCGCCAGAGTCGTCAACATGGCCTGGGTGGCACCTCCAGCTTCAGCTAGTGTTTCCAGGACCACATTTTGCCATAGTGACACGCACGCACTCACACACACACACAGTGAAAAGGATACCCGCCCCACTGTTGCAGCTGGTAAACAAAAACAAGCAATTAAGTGTGATGAGAGCAAAGAACACGGTGCTACACTCGGCGGTTGAAAGGCATCACATGGTCGCATGAGTCATCCTATTATTAGCAAGTGAGCAAGAACATATGTGGCACATGCCAAAATAGTTCTGCAGGCACAACGCTCGCCGCTTATGGCGAAGGCCCCTGGCAACGTCAGTATGGTGCCGGGTTGTATTTTCCTGGCGTGGCTCAGCCTCACAGAAAAGCCCCCCAGGCACAAAGATAGATGCCAGCATGTAGCTATTCTGCCTGTTCAGCCAATGGTAAAGCAGCATGTGCAATCCACTCGGTTGGCACGTTTCAAAACCATCGTACAATGTATCATTCCGATTCCTGTTCACACACCAAATATTGTTTTATAATGTTTTCATCAAGATGGAATGACCTCACTTCCCATGTGGGAACTCATTTTGACTTGTCACATCTCCCTCATGTCCTCGTCTCTCAGACCTTTTTCTAAAGATCAGATCTTTAAGATATCATCTGTCAAATACAGCTTTGAAAGATGCCTTGGAGTGTGTGCGTTTAATGTGCATTTTGCTTGAGGTTTATGAAGTAAACACGGCAAACACATTATTAGTCCCATTGCTGCCCTCTGTTTGTGGTATATTAACTCACAGTGTCCTCCATAAAGTTGTTACCAAACATGTAGACTTGTCGGTTCCAACCTCAGTTAGTTGTGTGCAATTACCTGCAAGTGGCTTGCAGTGTAGTCTCTCTCTCTCTCTCTCTCTCTCTCTCTCTCTCTCTAGGACTCCACCTTTAATGCTGATACCTCAAGATACTCCTCATTTATCCAAAAACGTCTAATTCATCAAAAATCGATTGATTAGATCTGTCAGTCCGATTACTGTTTTTGGACCTGGCGCTTTCTTTCGCAACATCAAGTGAATCACCGCTGCTCCACAGTCGTCTGTTGTTTGTCCAATCATGATCTTAAATGTTCGTTATTGGATCACATTTTATTTCAGCATTGCTCGAGCTTCGATGCGGCCGGCTCATATTTGATTCTTCCCAAACAAGCTGAGTGGCTGTCAGTAACATCTACATTTATTTAGTGGAGGAGGAAAAAGTCTATCCACCCCCTTTGAAGGGAACGGTTATTTTTGCCAGCACTGAACAGAAACTGGGACATGAGAGGAAAAAAGGGACTTTCACATCCAGCATTAAATGGGTCACCTTGAGTGGCGCACTTGTCTATGTGGTCCTGTTGGGAGCCAGAGAGCGAGAGGCACAAAGACGTAGGAGGGGACGCACGTTTCCTGTCTGAATGTTAAAGTCATCACTGTCCCCTGATACAGAGTCTATTTCCAGAGCACAGAGTGACTGCGAGGCCCCGCCCACCTGTTGATGCACCCTCTGTCGCAGCAGTTTCACTATATGATCGTTTCCACACCAGTACTGTATTTTGCTATTTTTTCAGTGAGGCACGCTGCCACTGACTGATCCTCAGTGCAATTTATCCTGAATAGGCATTTTTTTAAAGTTTCTTAAAGGTGCAGTGTGTAAGATTCCAGTCACCTTTGTCACCTTTAAAAATATTACAAAACAATTACATGATGATATTTTCATGAATTTATAATTAATAACTATAGTTAGTTGTAACTATTCCTGTCCAACATATGGCCTGCGGGCCGGAACTGGGCCATCACAGGTTTCACTCTGGCCCACAGGCCGTATGCTTGACACCTCAAACATCTTATCAAGATACAGTTTTGTTCAACAGGAAGATTAAAGGGTCTTTGTGGCAAAATGTTCAGTAGTTATTTCTCGGTTTTGATGTCACAAAACATGGATTGTACTTAAACTTTAAAGGATGGTATGTTTTTTTGTACACCAATGTGTTATGTAAATAGTTTCCACTTCACGTCCGACTGTTTATCTAAGTTGTTTACATGTTGTTTTTGGTTTAGTCTCATTACCGTGAGTTTTCAAATAGTTGGTCTTAGTCTCGGCTCAAGTGCTTAATCTTTGCAGTTTCAGGTCGTGGGAGAGGTGACGGCTCGTTCATAGTAAATAATAATTTACCCAGCTTGGTTTCTCTCCCAAATAGATGAGTCCCACGGTTCTTTGACTTGTGGGATTTTCCGAAGGGCTTAAAATACTAAGTTAATACAAAGGGTGCAGAGCAGCTCGGGTATTGCACTGTTCAGCGTCTTTTGTCTTGAAGAAATTCTTTTAATAGTTGCACAAAGTACAAAATGCATATCATCACAAAATATGCATTTTACTCAACCTAACCTTAACCCACATACTTAGAATCATTCCTCCATAAATGTATCATCATGGGATAAAACTATTCAACTCCCCGTGTAGTTAAGTATGTCCCTGCTCAGCCCCACAAACAAAGCTGGAGTTGTCAAAACTTAACCCAGGCCAAACAGTCAAAGAGACGGCGACACCGTAAGAGAAAACAATCTGAAATCCCCTGGTCACGTTAATCCTCAGAACTCTTTCAAATGACCAACCTCTGCTGGGGGACCGACTGCAGCGATGACGAGTGAAGCTGTTTGTGCAGTATGAAACCAGGGAGAGGAGATCAGAGCTAGTCGATGAACGGCCCGATATCTTGTGAGCAAAGCACGACAATATATCTCCCGTTGAGATCCTCTCCATCAGCTGATCCTCGCAGATCACTGAGATCCAAAACGGCACCGTTTTCTATTTCAGCAGCCGTCTCCGTTAGCCTGTCAAACCATCTGCAGGCAGATAAGGGAGCATCCAGTGGGAGATAATGGACGAGGTAATTGAGTGTTGAGGGCTGCAACTGCTCCATCAGCCATTGACAAACCGAGAGCCATCTACCCGTTCGTGTCCCTGTTGTCCCAACAACATGTTTTTGATTGGGCATCACCAGACCAGCTCACTGTTGGGAATTGGTCTGTTCATTTGGAATCACCTGGTGGCATCACCGAAGGAGTAGGTCATCGCAGCGGGGAGATGATTATCAGGACAGATTCCTGTACATCAACATTACTTGAAAGCTATTGGTGAATTGTATTCACCTGCATGAATGCCTGCATGTGTTAGCCATCACCACAGTCCTTAAATGTAGGTCGATGAATTTTCTTTAAAAAAAAAAAAAGATTGTTAAAACGAACTCCTGTGTCGGCAGTCCTTCGCTCTGCAATGCTCACTATTGGAAGCTGTGCTTTGGCCTTGTTCTAGCCTGGAGATGAATCGATGAGAAACAGTATGTGGGGGCGTGGCTTAGCTCTGCAAATCCATTTCTCAGCTACAGCGCACCGTACCTGCTGTGTGTTCCCAGCTGGTTAGCCGGCTAAAGATGCAGTCGTTGCTGGGAACCATTGGCTTTGCGAGGTGGTTGCACCTCATTCGCTGACATCATTTTCTGGAGAAGGCGCGAACTGAGTCATTTCAGACAGCGGCTGATCACGGGCTGAAAAAGACAACTGAGAAAGTCTTATGTAACAGTCTGGTCACTCAGTAACTTTCAAGAAGGGATTTTAAACAATACAAAGTTGGCTAATGAGCCTGTAAATGGTACTAGGATATTCTGGCATGCTTCTTTTTATTTTTTTTTTAGTTCTGCTTAACACACACAGATCCATCCATTTTCTATTTCGCATTATCATGTATCTTATTGTCTCAGGGGCCCAAGCCAGGTGGCATTTACAGCACCGTGAGCTTGATGTTTATGTTAATGTTTACATGCGAGGATGGAGCCTCCATTCACAGCAGCCCCCCTCGCTTTCTTAGCCTTCAAAATAAAAGGTCCTACTTTAGAAAACCGCTCCCTTTTGTTTTCAGTCCTGTTTATTTATTTATTTACCTATTTATTTTTGCTGTTTTTTGTGTGTGTAACGGAATTGTTTGTATTTAGTCAAATGGACAGGTGCTGTCTACAAAACCCAAATGACAAAATCCTCTCATTTTCAGATATTCATTTTTGTTTAGAAATGTAAAATTATTTCCCTGTTACACATTTGACACTGATTACGGAGTTGTGTGTTTTTACATCCGTTTGTGTTTCTTGTTACTGCAATTGTTACTGAAGTAAAGATAAGAAATATAATGGCTCTCCTCTCCTTTAAAGTGTACAATATTTAAGACTGACCCTGGATAGTTGAAACGCACTACAGGCAGTTGATTTCCTCAATCACTGAATAAGATGGAGATGTTTGTGTGAAACAGGTCATTATTTTACACCCACATCATGTCCCTTCACTCTGAATCTCTGGCGTATGCAGAGGGGTAATGACGCTCATGACCCTGCCGTGAGTCATATCTAATACTTCTCCTCTCCTGGAAGCAGGGCTCGCTGTGCTCCATGTTGGAGTGGTGCGACGGTGCCTCTGGCTCTCTGACGGGAGGGTGGGGAAAGTGGAGCAGAGCTCCGAGCCATCGGCAGAAATACCGGGCCCTAACTAGGACACGTCGAGAAATGGGTCTATCGGCGGGGCGTCGGACTCTTGCACAGAACTTCACGGGGTTGGGGCGTGGGGTGGGAGGGGGTGGGGGGGGGCAGTGATGAAAAACGTCTCGGGGACACAGACTTTGTGGTCACTGGATCTGGATTGTGTTGTTCCCCCATACGTTTTGTGTTATCTCGAGTCATTTTTGCAGGTGTTTTTTTGTGC
>JAFBJT010002549.1:31350-47700 GCA_016785325.1 Chascanopsetta lugubris | reverse complement strand
ACAGTCTGATGCTGCAGAGCGACTCCTGTGTCTGAACCTGGTCAAAGCCTTCGTCCGAACGAAGCTCCTCCCCCTCCTCCCGACCCTCTCTCCCGTGTCGTCCATCACCTGCGCATACAGAGCCGCAGCTGTTTCCACAATAAGAGCATTGATCAGTTTATCTCCCGCCGTGACCTCGCCACTGTATCGGCGACCCCGGCCGCGCCCTCTGCCCTCGGAACCCTTAACCACGGGGGGGGGAGGATCCTCGCTGATGACCCTCCTCCATCTCCATCGCCGGCTGCCTCTCCCTTCCTGCTGCTGCTTATCGCCCCGCGCTGCGTTAGCATGATGATTTTCGTCAGCATCGTGGCTTTTGAGAAGGAGCAGACCGATAAATCTCATTTGAAACATGCTGCTATTTGATTTAGCTCCTTATTGCATTATATGATTCAGCGAAGCCTCCGTGTTGCGCCGCGTGGCCTGCGGCTGCCGCACGAGTCCCGTCCGTCTTTCACTCACGTTGTCGCTACGTCTCTTTCAGTGGAACTGGAGAGTTTGTCTGTTTCATTGAATCGTGGAAACGGCAGGGAGTCACTTTTCACTCCGTGTGGAGAAAACGTGAGTCGTTCGTTTGCAGCACAGAGGGAAAGGATTTATTCCCGTTTTTTTTCTTGGTTCTTCACTTGAGGTTGTTGGCAAGTAGTTACTTGGCAAGCTCAACGAGCAGACTCCAAATCTTAACCCAGCCTGCAGAAATCTGGCTTTTAGAAATGTCGTTTTTTTTAAGGTGCGGTGTGTACGATCTGGTGACCTCGAGAGGTGAAGTCGCATGTTGCATCCATCACCTCACCCTCAACCTTCTGATCATGCAGGAGAACCTGTGGTCGACTTCAGTTGTCATTAAAACTCAAAAGAGGTTTCGTATGTCCACTCTGGGCTACTGTAAAAACATGGCGGCCCCCGTAGAGAGGACCCACTCCTCATGTAGATATACATTAATGGGCTCATTTTAAGGGGAATGGGAAGCAAAAGAAAACATTTAGGTGATTGTAAATTCATTAAAATGTCCGCATGTAATTGTTTTGTTATGTTTTTAGAAGTGACAGAAATGATGGAAATCTGAGACACTGCACCTTTAAGGACAAACAAGCAACAGTGAACTTGTTGCAAGTGTCGAACCGGAGCAGTGACACAGCACTTTCGAACCCCACAAAGTTTCGGACTCCTCCATTAATCTTTCGTCCCTCTGCCAGATGCTGAATCAGCAGTAATGCATCAGTCCATTTCATGTTTGACCAAAGTGAGCTGATGGAGGTTTGAGGGACGCCGCCCTCTTCGTTCCAGCCTCAGAATCTGGGCTGTTGCTCCTGCCGCTGCTGGGATGGCGCTCGCTCACTCGTACCTGTCAAAGCTCCAGGCCTGATCCGCTCGTCAGTTCAGGGTCACACTCGGCTCTCATGCATGGGCAGAATCTAATTTGCTGTGGTGAAAGGACAAGGAGACATTGATTGAAATCCCGCCTGCGGGGTATTTAGTCCCCTTGTTTCACATGGGTCTTGACAAGTTATTTTCCAGTTGCCCAGCGGTGCGCGCAGCGTTTGACCCATTATTTACAACAGTCGCAGAAACAAAGGGGAAGCTCAGTGGAATACACATGGTCTCCATGAGTCCGGGCGAGGTTTTCAAAATAAAAGACACTTTGCACATTCATTGTTTTTTAATCTTAAAAACTCAGGAAGAATTTTACAGTGCACTTTTTTTTAGCTTTACCTCCACTGGTGCTGGAGGATCAGCAGTGTCCATCCAGGGCCATGAACCCCCCTCCATAAACCATAGACCCCCTCCCTCTGTTTCCACATTGTCATATATCACCCACAGTGAAAGCTGATGTGGTGACACATTGTTTATAGACATGGGAACCGAGTGTCTCTCTACTGACACATTTTATATTTATTTCACTTACAAAAACATGCTTTTTATTTATCTGAATATCCAAATTCCATAGTGAATGATATATTACAAATTTTGTGATTAGAGTTGAATGTCACTGTCATCGATGTTTATTCACATTCGTTGACACTTCTCTTCTCACATCACGTCTCCTGACGACTTCGCACTCAAACTAACTGTTTATTTACTTGTATTTTATATTTATTTGACTGCATGTGTTTGTTTATTGTCAGATGGAGACAAATCTCCATAACTCTGGATTTGACAGCTGTCTTTACTCATGAAAAGTCAAAATACATGAACATATTTAAGTTGAAAAATGGTGAGTTTGCACTAAACAAATAGATGCATATATAAATACAGTAATGGAATGTAGGGCCTTAAATTTAGAGTTATACATTTGTATATAGTGAGTCATAATGTGACATTAGTGTATTTCAAAATAAGTGAAAGTCAATTCACATCTTTTTTTCACTTTCACTGATCCATACATTTCTCGCAAATTAAACATATTATCTGGGATTATTGTTTAATCTGATTCTTTTCACAGATTTTTATAAATATATGAATTCATCCAGTAGTTGGTCTGTAACCTGAAGAATTACCCCACACCACAGTGTTAGCATTATCATTATACCCACATTAGCATGATGAGATTAGCAGATGACTGTGTTCGCGTATTGTCTTCACCTCATAGTTTCCTTGGATTCACAGGAGCTCACGCTGGATTAGTTCTTAATCTCGTTAAACCACGACGCATCTGTTTCGTGCAAATTCAGATTGTTACTTATTCTCATGTGGTTGCTTTAGGAACAAATATCAAGAAAAGAAAAGAAAAGTTACGATAAATCGACTAAAACCTGAAGTCTCCATGCACATATAAATGTAGAACTTCTTCCATGTCCTGCTTCTGCATCCACGTCTGTCCTGATGAGGACACAGATGTGTTATCAGAGGACATTTAGCTTTATTGACTGGTCTGAGGCTCCATAATGAACCACGTGTTTGGTTTTTGGAGCCACCGTCTTGCCCCAGAGGAATCCTCCAACTCAATCCCTGCATGTAACTAATCCCCAGGGGTGATGTTCTATTAGATTCCTTGATGACTGATGAACATGCTCCATTGGATCTCAGCTCTTGTATTCTCCCAGGGCTAATTGCATTACATTACAGGGGTAATTGATTATTATGTTACGGTATGCATATCGGTAAACTGAGTAATTACCTGGAGCCCGACTCCCCCCCCGCCCCCACTCCTCCTCCTCCAAACTGAGATGAGATATCGTATTACTTTGATGAAAACTTTGATGGCTGCGTCACCATGACAGGAAATGACTCTCTCTCTCCTCATTACACCTCATCGTTTCGGAGGAGGAGGAGTCAGAACTGTATCAGATCCCGGCCGAAGAGGGCGGAGTCTGATGCTGGCACAGGAAACCGAGATCTCAAAACATTATGATCAATAATAGCTTTCGTGAGTGGAATTATAGCCCGAAGTGCAGCTTTTGCCTTAATTGCATCCTTGAAGGAAACCATCCCCGTAACATCTGGCCGTGGGTTTTCCGCAGGATTATGATATTTATCGTCTTTACGTCACCGCCACATAACTGCGGCTCCTTTGCACCACATGACGGTGGATCCTCTGAAAGCGCTGATGGGGGGGGAGCGCTGAGGGGGGGGGGGGGGCGGATGTGGCGCGCGGCCGTGGAACGACATGTAATGTATCCGCCTGCGCGCGGCTCCGTTGGCGCACGTGCAGCGAGCCGCTCCGCCTCCCTCTCATCAGCGGAAAACAATCAGCATCACTGTTGATCAGTACAGTTATTGACTGGTCTGCTGCCAGATACACGGCCCGTCCAATGGGTCGTTAGCAGGGGGGGCTGATGTAGCCCACGTTGACCTTGAGAATCAGAGGGCACGCATGGGTGGGTGGCGGGGGAGGGGGGTTGGGGGGTGGGGGGGCTACAATCACCGCTACAAGGCGCCACTCCAACAAACCGCATTAGCAAGAGGAGTGAATCATACGGCAGCTGGGCCCGGGTCACTTTTCCCGATCGGCCACAAGGATGCTGAGAGTGAGGTGGCACTGGAAGGAGGGGGTGGGGTAGAGTGGAGTGAGGGGGGGTGGGGGTGGGGGGTGGTGCGGGGGGCTCCTTGTTGGGTTAGATTTGTAGCGCGGGATACTCCGGCACATGAGCTCATAGCTGGTAAATCTATCATCCGACGCACGCATCGAGCTAATTGAGTTCCTGTCTTTGTCTGGGACGACGGCGAGGGCGTTCCACCCCGTCGGCTCTGACCGGCCCCAGACACAACATGGCTGACCGAGCGCCGCGGTCGCTCCGTCGCAGACGCTGCGATGAGACTTTGTCCCTTTTGTCCTTCCGCTGTGCAGCCAGGAGACAAAGGGGACGCGGGGACGTCATAAACTGAAGGTGACCGGAGTAGACGCGGGTCGATGAGTTTCAGCGTCCCCTCAGAGGGATGGTTTGCTGCGCGAGTCGTCCTGTTTAAACAATGGCCTCCGTTTGCTGAATGACTTACTGCTACTTTTGAAGAAATGAAACTGTAGGTGACGGGGTTTTATCGACGTGTGACGGCTGTAAAAGGTCAGCTTGCGATGCCCATGTTTACACACTTTGATTTATGGCAAACTGCTCCAGAAATAGCAGCCCGGTCTCTGCAAGTATGATTTCACGATTCCCACGACATTAAAGGTGCAGTGTGTGAGATTTCGGTCAATGTTTGGCACTTCTATCGATAGGAATGTCATTCCAAAACAATTATATATATATATTATAGATATATTTTTACAAATATATAATCACCAATGTGTATGACTTGCTTTTTACATGACCCTAAAATGAGCCCTTTAATGTATATCTACACCAGGAGCGGGTCCACCCTATGGGGGCCGCCATGTTTTTTTACAATAGCCCAGAGTGGACATACTAAACATCATTTGAGCTTTAATGACAACCGAGGTTTACCATAGGTTCTCCTTCATGCTCGGTGATGGACACAACATGCAACTTTGCTAGTAGATGTCACCACCTTTAAAGCTTTAATTATATGTTCAAATCATTAATTGTGTGTGTGTGTGTGTGTGTGTGTGTGTGTGGTGTTAAGAGGTGAATTGTCATCACTGTGTTTGTGTTTGTGTGTGTGTGTGGTTGTGTGGTTGTGCGTGTGTGGTTGTGTGGTTGTGTGTGTGTGTGTGTGTGTGTGTGTGTGTGTGTGTGTGTGTGTGTGTATGTGTTTCCATCATCCCCGCACATCAGGGGAAAGGTAATGAGTCATGCTTTGGAAATTCATCATCATGGTTCCACAGACAAAAGATGCCATTTGCTAAGAGAGGCCTGTTTGATCCATTCAATTAATTAGTTTGGATATAAACTGCTTGCTTTCTGTTTGGCTCGGGTCCTGGAGAGAAATTGAATTTTGAATGATATAAACGAATTGTGTCGCATGAGTCCAGGCAGCTTTGAGCCGGGGCCAGGTTTCATAATGAATGCAGCCTCCGCTGGTTTTATATGTGGAGCTGCTGTTTGAGTCATGACTGAATCTTATATACGAGTTCTATATGTGAATTTACTTGATTTATAGAATATGAAACTAAAACTAAATTCACAAAGGATCATTTCATGTCATTAGAAGAGACTAATCATTTATCAGGATGAATTTGAAGGCGCTGCTCTCCACCCTGACAGGTTTTGGCCTGTGGCAGTGTGATAATGGCTCCCTCTATTGGCCATCTTAGGTACTGAGATCACGTTGACACAGCATGCAGCTTGTTTTCTGTATTTTATTCGTGTTTCCTACACAGTCAGTGTTATATATGTGTATCACCATTACTGACCTACATCATATTCAGACTTCATGATTTGCGGAGTCATATTTACATGTATCAGTTATTAGAATATTACATTATTGGACAATAGCAGAGTCATCCATCCACGGCGCATCATCATAAATCTAGGTTTTGTCAGGCAAGGTTTATACCTTCAAATGTTTCCATTGTTCATCTTAGTTTTAAATCCAGGGCAGAATATCTTCATCCAAATATATATTCTTAATTCCACACACGTCAGCTGTATAAACTAAATACGACTCAAACATGATTAACTCAATCATCTGTGTATAAATACCACGGTGACAACAATTTATCCTGAATTTTGTCGAGACGTCTAACAGAATGAATGGTCCGTATTTTTCGTGACTATCTAAGGCTGTTTACAGTTATTGATATTATTGAACATTAATGTGTAGTTCATCGCACATCACTCACTCACTGTTGATACAGTGCAATGAGACACTCTCTGGTTTCTGGTCAAAGGCAACTCTGGCAGGGACACTGGAGAAACAGGGGTTGAACTGCTGACCTCTCTGATCCACAGCCTCCGTGAACATGTTTATTTTTCTCCTTTTTCTAAACCCCACCGATCAATCATCGTGTTTTCCAGCATGTCGTTAAAATAGTTCACTTTTCTCATTTCCCGTATTGATTGTTCCAACACCTGCACAAACATCCATAAGAACTGACGAGTGCGGGAAAACTCCATCTGGCAGATCTATACACCTCCTGTGCTCCAGCGGAGCACCGACCCAGACCTCAGTCTGAGCTCACATGCCTCTGATTTCTTTATGATGGAATTATGAAACGGGAGCTCATCCCTCAAATGTTTGAATTTGTGAAACTGACCCAGCAGCACTAACAAACAAGTCCCCCCCCCCACCCCCCACCCCACCCCGTTGTTTGTTTTAGTCCCTTTAATGAAAAAGGGGGGCCACCGCGGCCTCCTTGGGTGTATCTCCATCTCCATCCTTCAGGAAGCACAGCCACATTTGATCCATCAGGCCTCGGCCTCCTGTCATCCGAGCCCCCAGAAATTAAATCAGCGTCTGAAACCAGAGCTGAATCCTCAACTGCACCAACACAAATAGAAAATCTCGTTGCGCTGTCTGCTAACGACATTAGTCCGTTCCCTAAATGGTCGCGGACTGTCGTCAAAGAGGAGCACTGCAGGGATAGGATTACAGCAGGAACACACACATCTGCGTGTTTCTGTGAAGCGCACTGTCCTGCTGAACAGCTCTGCGTGGACCTGGACCCCCGTCCCCACGCGCAGTCACACTCCTCTCACGCCACATAATGATTCATTCATCCTGCATATCATGTTATCCCCTGTAATTAGGCATCTCAAGGTGACTGCAAGGGGAAGCGGAAACCACACGTTATTGACTGTGTGAGAAATTCATTAAAAGAGCTGCATAAGTGCAACTGGACACCACCCTTCAATTTCCGCGAAGGGGGAGATCAAAGGAACTGATCAGAGGAGGAGACCTGTCATATTTCACATCTGTTTGTTTCCATTTAGCATCATTGTGTGTGTGTGTGTGTGTGTGTGTGTGTGTGTGTGTGTGTGCTGTCCTCATGATTAATATCCAGGCAGAGATGTGCGATAATAGTCCTGGTGGACACAGTGTGGACTCACCTGCTCCCCATCCATCTCCATGTGCTTCCAGGAGTGACGGCCCTCTACTTCCCCCAGAACGAGTACATCGAGACCGTGTACGTGGGCCAGCCAGCCGGGACGCCCATCCTCCAGGTCCACGCCATGCTGGACAACGACAACGAGCGCCCCCACTTCTACCTGTGCCAGCTCAGGCGCGCCGCCTACGGCTCCTGGTTCCAGCTGGACGTCAACACGGGCATCCTGTCCCTGAACAAAACCCTGGAGGAGAGCGACTTCACCATCCCAAGTGAGTCCAGACGTTGTCATGGTGATGCACAGCCTGGTGCAAAAGTCCGGGACCACTTTCACATTAGGTTCTTGGCAATTATGCTCCCCCCCACCCCCACCCCCCTGCATGCAGATACCGCTCTGGCTCTGTGGCCGGGCTGTAATGCGATTGCATACGGGCGCATTCGAGCAAACAAGCACTGTCTATAAGATTTGTCTGGTTGTTGTTTTGTTGCCCCACGTCTCATCAGGTCAACACTCGTGGTCAGTGAAGAAACTGGCGTTCCACGCCACCGTTCTGTCCAACGTCTCCAAGAAGCCGCACTGCTTCGGCAAAAACCTGCCCAGGATCCTGCTGGACTTCGTCAACGCCACGCTGCCCCAGTGCTCCCACACGGACATGAAGGAGCTGTGCTTCCCTCACAGAGACACGTCCAACCCTCACATCATGGAGAACAGGTTCCCAGGGGCCATCAGGCAGCTGAGGCGTCTCACCAGGCTCAACGTGTGCCCCAACTACACCATCTCCTACAGCGTGGAGTCAGGTGAGAGCAGGGGCGGGCTTTTTCCAGGGGGGCCACATGAGACATCTAGATTGTTACCAGGGGCCAAACAAACTTTGTTACATCAATGGAATGATTGGAAACATCTTATTGGCTATTTATCTATGTATTATCTATATCGTCTTTATTTTAGAGACGATTACTCCAAACATCATCTTATCAAGAAACTCAAATGGATGTGAAAACAGCATAACTTAGTAATAAGTAATTATCAAATATGTGTCTGGAAAATCATTTATATATATATGTGTGTATATGTATATTTATTTATATATACTGTATATATAAAAAGTCATGTATGAATATTTATATGAAAACTAGAGAGTTCTGTTTTGTAAGACAATATCAGTCCATTTAAATAAATTCAAACGGCTCCCTATTGCTCGGAAATACCAAAATACACTAATTTCGAAAGTAAATCGGACAAATTGGAAACAAATGGGGGGGGGGCGTTTTCTAAAGTCGGACTTTTATTTTGAAGGAGACGTTTTGAACGGAGGCCACCAGACACAGTTGTGCATCCTCGCATGTAAAGCATCAAGCGCGACAGAATCACGCAGACAGGAAAGGGAAGAATCATATTTGTGGCTAAAGTTTTTATAGCTTCACGTAGGAAAGAGTGCAGCTCCTACCTGACTCTGCCGGTCGGGGTGAGAGACCTCAGAGACCTCAGAGACCTCAGAGACCTCAGAGACCTCAGAGACAGGAAATAACAGGTTCATCCTGTTATGAATGGAGAGTTAGATTTATAAGCCATGAAATGTGCGACTGATCCTTTCAACACACTGGCTGGTTTCACTGCCGCAGACTCAGTCTTCGGTCTGGTTTGGTGGGTTGTCTTACCTTGAGTTTGCTCCACCTGTACAACACATCACTGAGTCACTGCACTGCCGTGAATGAGGGGCACGGTTTCACTGTAACTCCCCCCGTGACACTGCAGCCGTATCGTCTGGTACGTCACTTCGATTCCTTTCCTAAAGCGCCAAACGACAACATACATCCTCACCCGCACGTGACTTCTTCCTCTGGCCTCCCTCCTCGCCGCAGAGACCCCAGCTCCGTTCGCTGTCAACGACAACACCACAGAGCTGGTGGTGACGGCGCCACTGGACCGCGAGGAGAGCGAGTGTTACAGGCTCCTGCTGGTGTGCACCGTCCGGACGGAGGCGCTCATCACCAAGGTGGAGACGTCCCTGGACGTGTTCGTGATGGACGAGGACGACAACGCGCCGTACGTCAACAGGACGGACACAGTGGACATTGTCATCAGCTACAACCGCACAAAGGTGAGGGAGCCAGGGGTGTGGCCGGCGGGGGTGGGGGGGGACGCCGAAATCTGATTGGACCCGGTATCTGTCCATCGATCTATCTGTCTATCTATCTATCTATCCATCCATTCACCCAACCACCCACCCACCCACCTATCCATCCATCCATCCACCCATCCATCCACCCACCCATCCATCCATCCACCCATCCATCCATCCATCCACCCACCCATCCATCCATCCACCCATCCACCCATCCATCCATCCATCCATCCATCCACACACCCAACAACCCACCGACTCACCCATCCAACCATCCATCCATCCCTCCATCCATCCATCCATCCATCTACCTGTCCATCCATCCATCCATCCACCCATCTACCCATCCACCCATCCATCTACCCATCCATCCACCCACCCATCCACCCATCCACCCATCCATCCATCCATCCATCTACCCATCCATCCACCCACCCATCCACCCATCCACCCATCTACCCATCCATCCACCCATCCACCCACCCATCATCCACCCATCCATCCATCCATCCACATCCATGAGTCCTGCATTAGAAAGCCATCAGCTCCATCACTGATCAGCTCCACCTGCAGCCCCAGACATGAGCATGTCCCTGCTGTGTTGTGTTGTTTCAGGGCGGCTCTTTTGGCACCTTGTACGTGTTTGACCGCGACACCACCACCATCTATCACATCGACAACAGTCACAGTAAACACGCCGGGACCTTGCTCACCAGCGACTCATGGATAAACAAAACATTTGAAATCAAAGGCACCTTCAATGAAAAGAAAGCCCCTCACGGGGGCATTCGAGAGACCGTCTACGACTACCGTGAGTAACGCCAGCCGCTTCGAGTGCTCTGATCCGTGAACGCCGAGGCCCCGAGTGCAAACGAGCTTTTGGCCGCTCTCGTTTTCAGAGCTGCTCCTGAAGAGGAACCTGTACGTGGATGAGAACCGCAGTGTGCAGCTGGATTACCTGGTCAATGACACCACGTATCCCGGTGTGGAGGGAACGGTGCTGCTGCACTTCAACGTCACCATCTTGCCCGTGCACATCCACTTTGCCAACATCACACACGTGTTCACGCTGACACGCAGGGCCTCTGTTTATGCACAGGTACTGTGCACTCGCCACACACACACACACACACACACACACACACACACACACATATCCAGCTTGTTTAGTCTGGTGCTGTCTCAAGGCATATTGATCATAAGCGTTATTTACATGCTGATGTGTGCATTACAAGAGATGTGGATGGCTGCAGATATTCCTGCACAACATATTGACCTCCCATAATGTTTGACCCATAGAGCAGATCATCAGCTACGGTTGGACATTAAGTACATTTACTCATTTATTGCAATCACATGCAACAGTGACTATTTTCAAGTATAACGTTTGAAAAGTAAGTGAACCGGTGACATTAGACTCCGCCCCCGGCCTCCTCAAGAAATGAATTGGGAGAGATGAGCGTTCAGACTCAGCTATTCATTCATGTCAAAATGCAACACTGTTTTCCGGAGCATCATCTGCAGCATTCATTATTCATTTGACAGAAGCTGAAGGAGATGATGTAGTTTATCATCGCATCAGGAAGTAGGCAAGTGCTTCAAACTCTACAAGGACACAGCACTTCAAAGAAATACAGATGCAACATCATCAGTTTCATTCATTTGACTCTTTAATGGTTTGAACATCTTTTGTTTTTCTATTATTAAGACTGATGCAGACCTTTCTGCCAAATTCCAGTCTATATATTTACAGCAAGAATACAGATACAAATTAAACATGTTGTCCTTAGTTCAAGTTTTTTTCGATATGTGTGTGCTTTTATTGAAGTATAATATTTTTCTTGCACTACTGGTGTTTTATTTTACTATTACCTCCTACATTTTATTGAGCGAAAAAGGACTTTGTACATTAATAGGCGCAGAAACTCTTTTACAGGAACACGGGGTAAAATATTCCGTTCTAACATTTGTTCATTCTGCTCAGCATAATAGTGAGGGAGCTGCCGAACGCTAACACTGCCACCTGCTGGTGGTCTGGCCACACAGCATGCCCTGTAAATCCATCTTCTTCCTTCTGCCTCAGGTTGGCAGAGTGTGTGTGGAAAACTGCCAGCAGTTTGACGGCTTCAGCGTCTGGTACCGGCTCGAGGTGCCAGATAAGAACGCGTCGGCGGACGTGCAGTCGTGCTACGGCGCCATCGGCATCGCGCAGGACCCAGAGCAGATGTGGGGGCTGCTCTACGTGAACGACACGGAGCCCCTACGCAGGCCTGAGTGTCAGGACCTGCTCTACACTGTGGTGGCGATGGAGGAGCACACGCAGCAGGAGACCAGCACACAGATCCACATCATACTGGACGCTGAGGGTGAGAGGCCAGTAACCGGGGTCCATGTAACATTACTCATGATTTGGTGAAGGGGGCCTTCACATCGTATCAGTGTCTGGTTTAACCTTTAACCCTGAGATTCACAGGGTATCGGACCCTACAGTTTTCTGTATGTGGGTGAAAATGACATGTATTCGAATCAGTGTATAAAATGTGCTGTATTTGTCATTTTGGTCATAAATATTCATTTGTATTGTTGTTAGTATAATTTATAAAGTGGATTTTATGTGTTATTTTTAAAAACATCGGAAAATAATTGGAAAATACTTTCCGACCCACTTGTTGAAATGGAGATGGAATAAAATACTAACAAATACAAATTTAACATTAATTAAACAAAATTATATTCGAAACAAATTTGTGGAGGAATATATATGAACAAACATATAATTACAAATAAAAATGTTAAGACAAATTAAGAGAAATATGTCAAACTCTAGGCTCGCGGCCCAAATCCAGCCAATAAAACACCAAGCTACGTGCTCACACATAATCTTGCATATTCTCAAATGCATATAATAGTAACTTGAATAGATAATAACCAAATATGGAAACAGTGATATCCAAGAGTGATTAGCTGTACAGTCTTACAGTTTCCACCAGCCCTTTGAAGGCGGCCATAATGCTGATGTGGCCCCATAAGAAAGTAAGAGTTCTACTTTTTGTAAATGTTGCACAGTGAAGATCTTATAGTTGGAGGTTATAGTTTTCTCTGGGCACCCGAACTCACTCACCCTCCCTTTGGCACATGCACATATTCATCTGAGCGCTTTCCTTCCTCCCTCAGCCGAGATTGTTAACCATGTGGTGATGTGTGATTGTGTGATGCACAGCGAACAGGGCCGGGCAGGAGAGCCAGGAGTTCCTGTCCTGCGCCAAGAGCAGACGCCGGGGAGAGTGCGAGTCGGTCCGAGGCCTCGGGGCCACGACGGGGAGGTGTCAGTGGAGGCAGGGCACAGACAAAGGTGCATTCCATCATCCGCCATCATGAACACGAAAAAGATGTTTTCAGGATCTGTATTAAACATGAGACCTCGGGGGTGCGTTCACGAGAACATGTTTCCCCTCAGGTGGGCGGGGGGGGGGGGGGGGGGGGGGATGGAACGAATTCAAGCCTGGACCCGGCTCACTGACCCGAACGCAACAGGACGCAGGAGTCATGGAAATGTGCTGTTCATTCTGAGCCCGTGCGACAGCTCATAGTCACATGAGCCAGGCCCCACAGTCATGTCTTGGAGAAACAGCCAAATGTCTGTTGTTTGTCATCCGTCATCATGTTTTCATGTTTCAGGAATATCTGAGAACTACTCCACCTGCTCCCCCGACCTGCGGACCTGCCCCGACAGCGTCTGTGATGCAGTGGAGAGCAAAGACGCGGCCGTCTGTCCGCAAGACTGCACGAGTACGAAACGCGTTTTTCATCCAAATGGAAATGAACTCTGCACCTTCAGCTTAAATACACGTTTAAAGGTGCAATGCGTACGATTTGGTGACATCTAGAGGCGAAGCCGCATGTCACCTCACCCTCCTGAGCCGACGGTCGACTTCAGTCGTCATTAGAACTCAAAAGACATTAATGGGCTCATTTAAGGGTGATGGGGGAAAAAATACATTTAGGGGAGTGTACGATTCTGAACGTGTCAGTTTGTAATTGTTGCAACCATTTTTAGAAGTGACAGAAACTACGGAAATCTTTCGCACTGCACCTTTGAATAACAGCATTTTGTTTGCGTGTGCAGAGGTAACTGTGATCGGCGGTCATGAACGGGGCGTCGGCAAGGGTATCAAGGCCGGATACGGAACCTGCTACTGCTACACTGAGAGGTGCTTCTGCGAGAAGGAGGACATCGAGGGTGAGTCGTCGTAAATCAATGCCGTGTCTCGTCGTCGGTCGAGCGAGACGGCACATATTGACTCGAACAATGCCCCCCCCCCCTGTCCCCCTGTCCCCCAGAGGCCATCTGCGACGACATGTGCAAGACCATCATCGCCACGTCTCTGCTGCTCTCCTTCGTCGCCTCCATCCTCCTCTCGTCCTACTTCATCCATCGCTATCACAAGAACTCGCCCAAACCTCCCATCGCCTCGGCGGAGATGACGTTCCGCCGGCCCGCTCAGGCCTATCCCATCAGCTTCCCCGCCAACAACTTGCGCAGGGGCTCGCAGGAGTCCATCGAGACGGACACCTTCAAAATACCCGTGAGCGCGACCTTTTTCCACGCCTCCCCTCCGTTTGCATTCGCCGGCGGGACGTTTGCCAGACGTGTGCTTTTGTCTCAACAGGAAGATCCGAAGTGGGAGTTTCCTCGTAAGAACCTGGTCCTCGGCAAGACCCTGGGAGAGGGAGAGTTTGGGAAAGTGGTCAAGGCGACGGCGTTCAGGCTGAAAGGGAAAGCGGGCTACACCACCGTGGCTGTGAAAATGCTTAAAGGTAAGGGGCGCCAGGCGTGGAGCCGAGCGGACAGACCGGCCGGCAAGCGCCGTTGACATATGAGCCTTGAACGTCTGGAGAGGCGAATGGTTTCATCATTACAACCCTTTTTCCCGCTTCCTCTCGGACAGAGAACGCCTCTCACAGCGAGCTGCGGGACCTGCTGTCCGAATTCACGCTGCTCAAGCAGGTCAACCACCCGCACGTCATCAAGATGTACGGAGCCTGCAGCCAGGAGGGTAAGGCCTCGCTCCTCGATCCCCCCCCCCCCCCCCCGCCCCCCGACCCCCCCCCCCCCCCCGGAGGCCCGTGTGCGCGCGGCACACCGAGCCCTGACCGCCGCCTTTCTCTCAATAGGTCCATTGTATCTGATCGTGGAATACGCCAAGTACGGCTCCCTCCGCAACTTCCTGCGCGAGAGTCGGAAAGTTGGCCCCAGCTACATGGGCAGGGACACCAACAGAAACTCCAGCTACCTGGAGAACCCGGACGACAGGGCCCTCACCATGGGCGACCTCATCTCCTTTGCCTGGCAGATCTCCAGGGGGATGCAGTACCTGGCCGAGATGAAGGTGCGTGGGCCAAGCAGGAAGTGCGGCACCTGTGTCCACCTGCTGCGCTTTTACAGTCGAAAGTCTATATCGCAGGGGTGTCACGCTCGTTTTTAGCCCGGGGGGGCGGGGGGCGGGGGGCGGCGGGGGGCGAGGGGCGGTGGGGGGGGGGGGGGGGCATCAGCGTTCTGCTTGCTCTCAAGGGCCCGGTTTTACATGTGGGACTAAATGTGATGGATTACTGCAAAGTGACTGTCCTCATGTTTTATTATTATTCACGAATCTATTATTTGTTGACGTTACACAGATTCTGTATCATAGATGTTACACCTGTAAACACACTGAATATATTGTTGTGTGTAATTCACGAGAGTTCATGGTCCACGTGTGTGTGCTTTAGACTTCTATTTTTAGACAATCATATGCCTTCAAGCACATTTGCATCTGCACGGGTTCATATGCACATTACACATCTGTAGAATGATACTTCTCTGTTCCAGTTGAAATGCAAATAGCAGAGGAGCTCAGATGGAGGACAGTCACGTTTCAGAGATGATTGATAACTGTGGGATGAAATGACAGATTCACTTCTAGTTGAAGGTTTCGGAACGACCGTTGAAATGAGTGTTGTTGTTGTTGTTGTTGTTGTGGTTGTTGTGGTGGTGGTGGTGGTGGTGCGACAGCTGGTTCACAGGGACCTCGCCGCTCGAAACGTCCTGGTGGCCGAGGGCAGGAAGATGAAGATCTCAGACTTTGGCCTCTCCAGAGACGTGTATGAGGAGGACTCGTACGTGAAGAGGAGCAAGGTAAAGACAGGAGACCAGCCCGTTTGTTTCTCTTTGTTTACAACAACATCGAGGTACGACAACGTGTGTCTGTGTTGTTACAGGGCCGCATTCCTGTGAAGTGGATGGCGATAGAATCCTTGTTTGATCACATTTACACCACGCAAAGTGACGTGTGAGTACAATCATCAGTTTGATCGATTACAGTAGCCCAGAGTGGACAAACCAAACACCTCTGTGGCTCTGACGGTTACTATGGGTTTGTTGACATGGTCTAACTCAACACTACTCAGAAGAGACACACAACGCATGGATTCCCACACATCAACAACAATTTTACAGATGAGTTACACAACACATTGCAGCTCAAGTATCTTTTTCAACCTTAGTTAGAAACAACTCTGGTGTGTGTGTGTGTTCATAAGAGCAGAGCAATGTTTTGACTTCACCTGCCTAAGTTTAGCCTTGTTTTTCCCGACTCGGCCACGACGCTGTGTTCGTGGAGTGTGGGAGATTTCTGTGTTGTCACAGAGTCGTCATTATTATCTTATTAAGTCTGTAGCTATAGACTGTCGGTATTATATCGTATTAAAACACATTTCAATACGTCACAAAATATTTATAAAGCCTTTAAAAAAAGTAAATAG
>JAFBJT010002549.1:5000-31260 GCA_016785325.1 Chascanopsetta lugubris | reverse complement strand
TTACACAGAGTTTGGGCAAATAGCATCGGAAAAGCCATGACACGATAAAATGGAGAGATCACAATGCCACGAGACTACTTTGACTTTCCTGGCGGCGACGACAGACTCGGTGCGTCCTTGAGCCAGACAGGTCTGAGATGAGAAAAACTTGTTTTCCTCCGAAAACACGACTTCCAGAGGCCGTCTGGAAACACACACTTTGTTTGGCTCTCGTGACCAGATCCCTAAGTGGGTCAGCCGTAGTAATGGGCTGCTCCTCTCGCCCTTCGTCTGGTAATTTCGAGCATTGATTGAACTCGGTCTCAACTTTCCGTTAACCTGTGCGGGGAAGCGGAAGACACGGTATCGCTCAGGAGGAGAGAATCATAAAAACAGGAGGGGGGCGGGGGGGCGTGATCGAAGGGGGATGATGATGTTCTCATATGCCTGACTTTGTCCCTGAAAGGAATATGTAGTTCCAAATATAGCAATGTGACCTGAGGATGTTTGCTGCAAGTGCAGTTCACCATTTAAAGGTGCAGTGTGTAAGATTTGGTGACATCTAGAGGTGAAGTTGCATCCATCTCATCACCCTCACCCTTCTTAGCATGCAGGAGAACCTATGGTATGGTAGTTTTAGTTCATCCACATTTACTGTAGAACACGACGGCCCCCATAGAGAGGACCCCCCTACTCATGTAAACATACATTAATGGACTCATTTTAGGGTAAAAAATTTACATATTCAAAAAAATAAATTCATGAAAATATCAGTCAATTGTTTTGTAATATTTTTAGAAACGACAAAAATGTCCAAAATATTACGCACGACACCTTTGACATCCTCACGATGGATCCTCACACTCCTGTATTTAGGCTGATAACAATCATTTTATAGTTATACCCACTTGCTCCCAGAGGACATTTGATGGACTGTACGAACTCAGCCCCACATTAACGATTCAAATTTCCAATACCGACCGGCACTCATATTGTTCGTCCTTGCCACATTTCCGCACATCTATTTCCTATCGAACACCATTCATCATTCGGCAGTCAAACATGTTTCACGTGAGCACACATAATGTGCTCGTAAAAAGACGGATGCCGCGCCGCATAAGAAGCAGTAGATAATGGCCCTTTTTGGACTTGAGGGTATTTGTCACTTTTGTTTGTACACACCGAAAAGCAAAGTACATCAGCAAGGACAACTGTGGTTTACACGAGCCATTGGCAGGCGGCCAGGCAAAGAGTAATAACGGAGACGGGGGGAGGGGGAAAAAAAGAAAAGAGCGAGCCGGCATCATCCATTGCGTTGAGGGCCGACAGGAGAGTGATGTACTATATATATGTCACGCAGGGGTTTTTAAAGCCTTGGATTGCGCCACGGACTATTCTATTGCCATGGCTGCTTCACCTTCATTCTGCGATCCGTACAACTACTCCGACAGGGCTTCTAACATCCAGTTAACACTCTCACAACAACGCCGTTCCTTTTGTGTTACAATTGAACACGCAATGTGTTACTCTCTGACCCGGCCATTCATTTGTAAAAGCTCAAAGCACTTTTTCCTCTGCGGGTGATTATTATGAAACATTCTAATTTATCTACAGTCCATTTTCAGCCCTTTTGGGTCAATGGATAGATACTGCACACACACACACACACACACCATCCCTGCACATGCATTATTTCATTCTAGAGGCCGTCACCTACGGTGCAGACGGATGAAGCAGAAAAGGAAGTGAAAAAACGGCCAACATTCGAGGTGAAATAAACCCTGGTACAAACGACTGTTTTGGTCTCAATCAGTCACATTTTCCTGTGACGATTGAGCTGGGGTGAATTGTTTTCAAAATTACGAATAATCAAGGGAGTGGTCTCTTCACTGACACCCCCCGAACGGAGCTGGCATTTTCCGTGGAAAGCACCAGGAGCCGTTATTGAATGAACCGGAGGAGTTAGGATTCTGCAAGATGGCTACGAGTGACTCGCCCACAGTTGCCTCCAAACCACTGCACTGAAACCAACGGTTGACATCAGGGACGCTGCGTCCATCTTTATATACAGTCCATGTTTCTAGCAAGGCTTTTGGCGCCTGAGCCAGGTGGCATTTCTCAACACAAGCCGACAAACACGCCCGTAACCCAACGGAGCGACAACAGTGGCGTCCAGCTTCCTGCAGTTTGATCAACGGAGCTCATTTAAATCTCTTCTTAATACACTAAGACCTCCAAAAATGTATCAACCTGGCTGCATTAAACTCAGCTTAACATTTACAACCGTGGGGAACCTTGTCTGAAAGAGCTGTTAATTCCTCATTTGTTCGGCGGAAGAGGACACTCTCAGAGGTGCGCGGAGTTAATCTCTATTAGTTGTTGACAGAGCGGGCTTTGGCTTCCATTAATCAACTAACTTTCCTAACTACAGATTAAAGATGCGGCTAGAAGCAACAAAGGGCCTTCATCCTCCTTCTCCTGTGATGAATGGCGCATCAGGTCATAAAACATAGGAAATTGCAGCGGAGATGCTGAATCACCTGAACCTTTTGTTAGAAACCTCCGAACAGGACCCTTGAGAAATGTAAGCGGGTTCAAATGACTCACCGCCCGTGTTCGGAGCTTGATGGACATCCATGGCCTGGTTGATGTGGGAATTCCCCAACGTTCCATTTAACACCAGCACAGTGTGGAAACATCTCATAGTGAAATGTGTCCTCATCTATTTGATGATTAGGCTTTACATTTACTACCAATATTCATGGTGCCCAAAGGACCATTGGCGAATGAATGTAGGACTTTTGTAAATCAGGGGCCGTAAAGGGCCCATGGTTGACACAGAGGGGCCAATTATATATCCAACATACATGTACGATCCCTAGATTCATTGAGGTTTGCTTTTTATTCATTCCATGTTTATTTTATTTTGGGTCATATACATTTGATTCAAAGCCACATATAAATAATACATATTTGAAAGTTGTTGCTTGAAGTGCATTGTGTTCTCTAAAAAAGCTTTAAAAGAATAAATTAAAGGTGCGGTGTGTAAGATTTTGGTCAAGTTTGTCACCTGTATTGGTAGAATTTTTTTTTCAAACGTACAATGTATATTTTGTAATTTTATAATCATCTTTTGAGTTTTAATGACAACTGAGCTTTACCGTAGGTTCTTCTGCAAGCTCAGAAGAGTAAGAGTGAGGTGATGGATACAACATGCAACTTCACCACTAGATATCACCAAATCCTTCACACTGCAACTTTAAATGCATATTCTGAACAAATTATCATTTGTACAGTTAGCAAGTGCCAAAATCCACCACAAATATTTTTGGGTCTAATGCTTTCTTCTAGAGGCTTGTGCCCCCCTCACCCCACCCCTGAATCCATCCTTGTAAAGGATTAACTTTCAATCCCAATTTTTTTTCTTTTATCGTTTTAGCGTTAAAATCTTCTATTGACCAAAACTCGGCGAAATAAGCAAGTTCCTCCAGGCTAATGATTGTAAATATTAGCAATCTGCTGACATCAACAATTAGCTGACATCTGCATTCTAACATACCTAAGAATGGCCTCAACTAGCTCCAGGCACTGTCAGAGATTTTTGTTAGATATCCTCTGTATTCAAACACAAAGGGGCCATGCATCATGTTGTCATGTTATATTATATCTAATTGATCTGACGTGAAATCAGTAGCCTTCCATTCAGCGGGCCGCCTCAGGCATTCTGCAGAAAAAGGATTCGAAGTAACAAGACTCATGGAGTTGGCCTTCATCTTTTGAAAAGTGCTTTGTCCACCTATCGCATTGACTTTACCTTGTGTTTAATCAGCGCTTTTCTGACAAAGGTCATCAGGAAATGTCCAGACCCGGGACGCAAGTATTAGCCCATTTGCGATCAGAAAGGCCTCGTCCTAAACATTTTTTGCCTGGGATTTTTGCAAGCGTAGCCATTAACCTTTTCAAAAATCAAATCTGTATTTGACAAACTGTGGGCCGGGCATAATACGCCTCATCCCTCAGCCTGGGTTACGGGAGCAGGAGCCCTTTATCAAGCCGGGGCGGAAATCAGAGATAGCGACGGTGAGACGGTTGGAGGTAAACTGTATCTGGGTCAGGTCCAGTATGGCAGACTGTTGGGTGCTTATTATTGAACAATGCCATCTTCCTTCCTCTCTGTCTCTCTCTCTCTCTCTCTTGAGTTCATCCAGCAGATCCTCTCTCATATTGACCGCATGCATTACGGGGCTCGGGGAACATGGCTACAGAGGTCCCTCATTAGAAGTTTGGGTTTCTCTCAACATTACGAGAGGAGGTGGAGTATTGATCGCTGCGAGATAGCTAACTGGAAAACACTTCCCATCGGAGCCCACTGAAACTCATTTGGGAGGGATGCTGCTGGCAAGCTGGAGACTATTCCACATCTGGTTATTGGACCCGGGGCAGTAGTGAGTACAGTATGTTTCTCCTGCAATCAGGAAACACTGGGAAATCTATATGTGGTAATTACAAATTCATGCCACCGCTGTGAAATTGAACACTTGGCGTCATTATAAAGTAATGGGCACATTAGAGGGAAGTTTGCCGCAATGATTTCCCTCTCGTATGAGTATCATCAGCAGCCATCCACAAAAACGCAACATTATCCTGTCACAGCGCACAAAAGATTGGTGTTATGTGAGAGTGCAGCGCTGGGATGTGTGTTTCCTTTTTACCAAACCCAAGTGGAAGACCAGGCTCATTTCAAGATATTAAAGGTGCAGTGTGTGAGTTTTGGTGACATCAAGTGCTGAAGTTTCATGCTGTATCCATCATCTCACCCTCACCCTTCTGAGCATGCAGGAGAACCAATGGTAGCTCTCAGTTGTCATTAAAACTCAAAAGATGTCTGGTCATCCACTCTATTGTAAAAACATGGCGGCCCCCATAGAGAGGACACCCCTCCTCCTTCAGATATAAAGTGCAGTGTGTATGATTTCTAGAACCAATTACATACTGATATTTCCATGAATTTAAAATCACCTGAATGATTTATTTTTAATCCATTACCCTTAGATGAGCCCATTAATGTGTATTTACATGAGGAGGGGGTCCTCTCTATGGAGGCCGCCATGTTTTTACAGTCGTAAAAGTAGACATACTAAACATCGTTTGAGTTTTAATGACAACTGAGCGCTACCATTGGTTCTCCTACAGGCTCAGAGGGGTGAGGGTGAGGTGTTGGATACAACATGCAACTTCACCAAAAGACGTAAACAAATCTTACACACTTGCACCTTTAAGGGGAATGGGAACACAAATACATTTGGGTGTTTATAAAAATGTAATTGTGTGGTAATATTGTTTTCCACTCATCTTACACACCGCACCTTTAATTCAAGGAAGCCTTTTATATCATTCCTACAATAGTCAATTTGTGCACGAGAAAGTAAAATATGCCATGACTCACAGCCATTCTCTCTTCCTGTAATGTAATTACCTCACATGCTGTAACTCCCACCATGATTCCATAAATATTCATGCAGATCCAACAATTCACAAGGGGGAGGGGGGGGGGGGGGGGGGGGGTCGGGGGTGGGGTGGGGGGGGGGGGGGTGGCACACTATCAAGTCTGAAGTGCCATCGCCTGCTTTATGGCAAAAAAGATCCCTGACGCTGTGTTTGAGATGGGGGACATGAATGGCAGCGCTATTCCCACTGTTGACAGTCTAAGACAATGGATATAGGTCATGAAGAATGAGGTCCACTTAAAAAGTGCTCATCTTGGTGGAAGGCAGCACGGTCATTATTTTCCACAGAAACTCAGTAATGGGGCCCACGCAGATGCCAAGATGAAAGGCCACGGAACGTCTGCTCTCCCATAGTCATCCTTCAAAAAGCATTTTTACAAATGTTATCCGAGGCCTATTTCACCATCATTGACGGCCTTTAATCAATACATAAAGGTTGTCTGGCTTCGCCATATCTGCCCCCATGAAAAGCCTATTTGAAAGAAAACACTGTTTTCATTCATCATTAAAACCATTGGTGCAGACTTTGTTTTGCAAACATCAAAGCCGCTCTGATTCCTCTGCTGCTGCTGCTGCTGCTGCTGCTGCTGCTGCTGCTGCTCACATAGAGGAGCACACGCCTTGAGATAAACACTCTGGCTTCTACAAAGCGGAGAACTGGCGACACTTGCTGCTCTTCGTCGGAGTTAAGATGTCACATCTCAATTATTAGTCCAACTTAACATCTGGATTTTTTTTTCTCCCTCTATCCACTTTAGTTAAAACGCTTGTAATTCACCTCAGTACATCAAGAGCGTGACATGGTGTGTACCCAGCCAAATGAACTTGAGACAATCCCTTCATAATTACAGCTCTTCAGTGATTGGCCCTCGGTGTCCCCTGCAACACGGAAAAAGGAATTTGGACCCAGTCATGTGGAAATGAGGAAGGAAGGAGGTGACTGGACAGTGTTTGCTCTGGCTATGCTCAATGAAGCTGCTAATTGTCCTTGGCCATGTAAAGCAAACCTACACGCCCCTCTCCCTTTCTTCATTATTGCCACTGTGCTGTTCTCCCAAGGCACCGGTGTGATGGCAGGGAGCACAGGGGCCAATCAGGAGACACCTTCTAACACTTTGTCTGAAAGATGCATTCATCAATGTGGAAGGAAATGAACACCAAATGGATACCAGTCAAAGTCAGGCCGCATCTTAATCTAACATACGTATCGGGAGTCGCGATTCTCTGTAAAACAGATTAGAGATACTTCTGGATGAAAGTTAGGGGACGAAAACACACCAGTCAAACAATTAAAAAAGAATCATTGAAACACGTACTTTAAAGGTGCAGCATGTGAGATTTAGTGTCGTCTAGTGGTGAAGTTGCATGTTGCAGCTGAATACCCCCACATGCAGGAGAACCAATAGTATCCTTCGCTTATGGAAAACAAAAAAGAATGACCCCCCATCCTGAGCAACATGGTGGGAGAATACCTGGTAACAACTTTGTGAATTAATTTGATGTTCATTTCTTCATACGATTGATTAAATCACTCATCATCTCACATTTCAGTAAATGACATTCATTGTAACTTAGACCAGACTGTTATGTTTGATACGCCGTAAATGCTGTTAGCAACAGGGAAAAGGTGATGTCATCAATTACTCAACATAGTACAGTATTTGTTTTTGTTTCAATGACAAATGTAATTAGCATATTTGTTCATTCATTTCTCAGAAACACTGCACATCCCATCTATCGATCGATCGATCCATCCATCAGTCCATCCATCCATCCATCCATCCATCCATCGCACCTCTTTTGGTTTGCTGCGTGGAACTGGACTCCTCCATCCTCTTTTGCCAGTGGCTCAATAAACCAAACATAATTTTTCAAAACAACAGTTTTAGCATAAAGGAGAGTTGCACTGCTGAGTCTTCACCCCGTGCACAGTATTTACGATCAACCCTCCATCTCCTGGAGAAACCGCAGACAAGAACAAGCTGCCACAGTTTGGGAGCACGGCTGTGATTGCCAACAGTGATGTATTTACTGAATTGGACGTGTTCCCTCTCCGAGCGACAAGTCAGAGCTGGAAACTTCATGAATAATTCTGAGCCAGGTATTTTTAGTCCTAGTTTAATCTTAAGCATGATTCCAAGATGCTTGATAAATGTGGCCGCTGCTGGTTTAAAAAAAAATCCTGCAGAATATTTTGGCTGCTGCCAAATTGCACGGCGCACGATTAATGCTCATACGTATATGGATCGCCACTTTACCATGACATGCACTAATGCATGGCATGGAGGGAAATGTATAAATCTGACCGAATCACTGACGCCCTTCATTTTTCAGTCTAATGGCTGAAGCATTAACAGCTGCTAGTCGCTGTCTTATAGTCATTTATTACCTCCCATGTTATCCTAGTCTGCCATTTTACTACCATAGCACCATAAATCAGGGAGGGGGGGGCAAGAGGGGGGCCTGCACCCCCCCCACCCCCATTCATGGCTGCTTCCAGGGAGAAATATGGAGCAGTGGGACAGTCTGTGCACCACCAGCGAAGGTGGAGAGCATGTCTGAAATGTGCCATTTAAAAGTTCCCCTTTTGCCTTGGGGTCAAATACCTAACATTTCACAATGACATGTCTTGAATTACCTTCCCATTCGAAATTTATATTTCCACTCCTGTTCAACAGGCTTCACACAGCTTTTGAAAGCCTGGCCGCTTCTTTTTGACTCAAAAATGGTGTTTTTAACTACAAACGCCTCCTTGCAGCTTCTCGGAGAGGTCGTGCCGCCCGGAAACACCGGGGGGTGTATAAATGTTTTTGGCCACAACAGCGCAGGCCAATATATCCCTGCCCTAACCTCGCTCGCTCGCTCCTGTGTGGCATGGCAGCAGCAGCGCACCACATTTAATTTACTGGCGCTTCAACTAAATGTACCAGAGGTGGCGCTCCATAATTCATGAGGGAGAAAAAAAAAATCATGATGAATCTACAGTTACTATTCATGTATCCCCTCCCTCTGCACCTTCAATTGAATGTTAATGGACAGACACAGAAAGAGATATTGCACCGGAATGAGAGACATATCTGAGACAAGTCGAAATGTGCAGAGGTGGACGAGGAAAGGACATTTCATGTATCTCAGACTATGCATTCATCGTTGCCAAATTCTATTCCTAGCCAATTTCTTATCTACATAATTAAGTAATTAACGGTCCTTGTTGCCAGTTAGCCCTGCACCCCTCGACAGGACACAGCAGGAAAATAATAACAGTAAATCACTCAAGCGTTTTGGCGAGGAGCCGTATGCTAATCAAAGATTAAAGGTAACGAGTGAAGAAATAGATATCGGCTTGGCAGAGGCCACAAGGAAATCTTCTCACAGTCCTGCATGCATGCACACGCACTCTGTAACCAACACACACACACACACACACACATAAATATAAACTAATCTATGAGATGAAAAATGACTGGAGGCATTTTCACACACTTAACATGCCGGCACATTGGCTCATGCATGAGTTCACCCACAGATGCGTAAACCTGACCTGTAAATTAGCACTTGACAGAAAGGAATTTATTACAAGTCTTTGTACTCTCCTGCTCCTCAGTGGAATGAACAGAACATTGCGAAACAACATTTGGCCTTGAATTCACATGATGACGTGAGGTGACGACATCCATGTATGTATGTGCGTATGTATATAATGGGGACAATGAAAGAAATGTTTATTCGATTTTTCTTGACAATGAGCCGTGAAGAACTTTGGCTGAGATTGTGAAGTGTTTTTTTTTTTCTTCCAAAATTATAAGGGTGAGCAGCCAAGTATTTTATTACTTCGTGACTTGTATGTTCCTGTTGTTGCGATTTAAACAAGGGGTAACCTCCGGTGCAGATGGATGAAGTCAGTAGGGAAGTGAAAAAACTTGCAGTTCACAGGGTGGCCACTCGAGGCTGACTCCAAGAGCAAGTCAATCTCCACAGCCTCCTGATGTTCAAATGGTCAACTTCAGAGAGGGACAGACGTTTGGTCGGTTGTGGGAGTAATGTTGCTAAAGAGCAAAGTCTCCGTGGGTTTGTGTTGTTGTTGTCAGGTTGTGCACCAGCCCCTATAAACACATCTTCATGCAGGATTTGTGACATGCTGTCGAGAGTTGCTGAGGTATGCTTGAGCACCCTTCCTGGTGCCGTATTTTGCGAACTATAAGTCGCACCCGGGTATAAGTCGCGCCGGCGGGACTATGGCGTCATTGTTTAAAGAGAAGATGCGTATTGGTTGTAAACACAGAAACATATAGAGCAGCATCTTCAGATTGCATCAATCTGGGACCTGGTTTTAAAAATGTGCATATTCGGACTTTGCATCCGCCCGCTCCTCGTGCATGAGACGGCCTCGGATGACGATGCAACTGCCAGCGGACATGGAATACTGTATTTAAACCTTTATGGCCACCGTTCCACTCATTTGTCTTTTTATAGCTTAGCTTATAGCTTATAGGAAATAGCTTAGCTTTGCATAGCACTGCCACAAACAATAAATGTGAACATGAGCTGCTGATGACTATGCGTAAAAAAAATTAATGTGTTTAATGAGAATCTGTGCAAAGGTTAATCAGCTAACTAGCTGATTAAATGAGGGCCTGAAGCTAATTCACTTATAGCTGTTGCTTCACAAATGAGACAAACAGATGTCATACATAGCAGCACTGATAGAAGTGCCTTTGTGTTGTATAGTTTGTCGTTCTCGAGTCAAGCAATGTGCACAACAGCTGCTCTGTCATCACAGATTGCATTTATCCAAGCATTAGTTTATTTTTAATGACTTTGCATTTGTCTCTGAGATCCATGAAATGATGCATCTTCATTCTTGGATCTAAACTCAGACTGGGTTCCCCTCACACATCCTGTCTTACTGCTCCTTGTGACCCGACTCGCATTAAAGGCTTGACCCCCGGCTTCCAATAAACCAAATAGACACCATCTCTCCATGTAAGGCAGCATTGCACCTGTTGCTAAACTGAGTTTATCATAATTTATTGCACGTGATTCTGCACACACCTATAAAAGTTCACAAGCAGGCCGTTAAACTCAGGTTTGGACGTTTATAAGGTTGCGAGAGAGATCGAGTTGCATTGTCGGAGAACGGAACGGAGGTGGGCTGTTGAACGGACGGCTGATGTATCGACCATCTCCCGTTTCCCCCGGACTTCAATGAATACATCTTCTCTTTGATCTGCTAAAGTTGCCGATAATGATTCTCTATTAGTGGCTCTGTTATTATTCTCCACTGAGAGAGTGATGCACCTCACCACACAACACACACACACACACACACACACACACACACACACACACACACACACACACACTGGTGGGAGAATGCTTGGCAGATTAAAAAGAGAGGGTGCACAGATCTCAAAGTGCCCATACATCAAACCGTCCTGGTTGCTCTTCCTCGATGGCGCCATTGACAGAGCCAGCGGGGGCCGGACTGAGCTTGACTTTGTCATACCGCTGAGATGGATGACTTTTTCCCTCATTGCAGCTGCTGCCGTCTTAGATTGTTAATCCAGGTCTGTAATAGGCTCCCTTCAGCTTAACAAAGTAGCTGAGCGCGTTCCTCTGATTCGGAGCCCTTGTTCCAATCTGGCTCCAATCAGCACGTCGGGTTTCAGGGGGCCACTGCTGATTGATCGCTGGGAGACAGTCGCACGTGCGCTGCCAAACCCAGATCACATGTTTTTTGAAAAATCACACAATCTCACAATCTCACAAAATGACCAGCTGTGTGTGTGTGTGTGTGTGTGCGTGCGTGCGTATGACGTGTGTGTAGTGTGTATTCTTGTGTGCCAAAGCACTGTGGTGAACCAGAATGTTCTGGCTGGACTCCAGTGTAAATGTTCTTTAATCTTCCATCTGCAGTGAGCACACCTCAATGCACACACACACACACACACACACACACACATACACACACATTGAACACTGTGATATTATACTGTGTGTGTCTTTGATGTGGGCGACGAAGGAATCATCTCATAACCTGGTACAAAGCGGCCACAGTGGGAGGAACAACCTGCTGCTTCCACTGAAGTGCACTCGTCAGTGGCGACCCCGCCGGATCAAAACAACCACGGGGCCCGGCCCTGTGGCGCGCACGCCTCCCTCTCTTTCTCTGAGAAGACACATTGTTAGACATTCAAAGGGCGACGCTGAAGATCTCATTACTGTGTCGGGGAATATTCCGCGCTGACAAAGGTGGGGAAATAAAAGTGCGAGCGTGCTAGCGTGCGCAAGGAGAGGGAGCGCGGGGGTAACCTTGGCGGCTGGCGATGCTCTGACCCGGGTCACTTTGTCTGATGTACGATGCAGCATCACAGAGCACACGGCCCATTTATTAGACTGCATAATGATAAAAAGATAGTGGGGGGAAATGGATGATGGCTGAATTGCGGCTCACGCGTGGAGACGAGGCTCGTACTTTCATTCTCCCGGCGGTAATATCATAAAGCAGGTGAAGGGAGAGGCTGCCCGGGAATACAAATGTTGCCTTTAAGTTGGAAACGTGTGGCCTGAGATGTGGCACCGTATTGAAGGCAGGGGAGGGGGCATTTAGCTCTTTAGCCGATTAATCATTGTCATCATCTTGGCATTGTGGAGAAGCAATTTAGATGGTAAATACAGTTTGTGTTCCATATATCATCCGGTTGGTGCCGTGGCATGCTGAAGTTGGGCCGCACATTTAGGGGCTAAGCAAGATTTATGTTAAATAAATAGTCTTATGTGTCACCGACTTTTCTTTTTTTTTTATCATGGCGCCAAAGAGGAGGATTTTTTTACGAGTATATCTGAATTTCATCACCTGTGGAAAACAAAGTTTTTAGCTTTCAATATGAAATGTCCTCAGATGTTAATGGAGGGAGTGAAGTACATGCAGAAGAGGGTGTTTACCGAGATGTAATTGTCTTTCAGGGCAAAGCAAAAGTAATGGAAATGAATAGAAAGTTGTTCTGTGAAGAGAGTTAGAATATGTGGGTGCTTGGATTGGAAATGGCTGTGGGTGCTGCTTGAAGGAGATTAGATGTGGAAAGTCTATGTCTGAACATGAATTTGAATTCATGAATAACTTAAAATGCAACTTTACCACAATTGAATCCATAGTGAAAACACATTTGAAGGTTCAACCAACATTGTTTTTAAGCCTGATGCAATTATCTGGTGTTGATGAGGTTAAAGGTGCAGCGTGTAAAATTCAGTGACATAAAGCGTCCACTCTGGGCTCCTGAAAAAACATGGCGGTCCTTAAAGAGAGGACCAGCTCCTCATGTAAACATACATTAATGGGCTCATTTAAAGTTGCAGTGTGGTGAAGTTAGAGTTGTATCCATCACCTCACCCTCACCCTTCAGAGTGTGCAGGAGAACCAATGTTAGACTTCAGTTGTCATTGAGACTTTTACTACGGTAAAAACATGTCGGCCTCCATAGAGAGGACCCCCCTCCTTGTGTAAATATACATGAATGGGCTCATTTTAGATTAATAGATTATTTTCCCAACATTTTCGTGATTAAAATTCAAGAAAACGTCAGTATGTCATTATTTTGTTACATTTTTAGAAGTGACAAAAATGACCTAAATCCTACACGCTGGGTAAAGGTGAAAATGAATTCATGAAAATATCTGTATGCAATTGTTTTGTTATATCTTTAGAGGTGACAAAAATTATTAAAATCTTACACACTACACTTTTGATAACTAGTTTTTACAATAAAATGAATACTATAAAGTTGTATTTGCTAACTGCAATATAAGTATTGTTTAAAATATTAAAATTTTCAACATCAAATGGAATTATAAGTAAATTAACCCCCTAAAGTACCAAGCCATCCGTGGTATTTGGCTCGTGACATCTGATAGCCAATCAGACGGTGTAGTGGGAGGGACATGAATGGATGCAGAGTAGCCCTGGAGCCAAAGAAGCTACTTTTTAAAATAGATTAACTTTATTGGTCATAATTGGTTGACCCTTTTGGTAAATGGACCAAAAGTGCTTTTCTTTGTGTCCATCAATCAAAATGCGTCACATGACATGTCACATGGAGCCACAAATGGCACAAATGGAGTCTCTGGTTAGTGGATGATCTTTTGAGTTAAAAGCAAGTCATACATTGGGGTGATGATACAATTGTAAAACATTTTATATGTAATTATTTTCTAATTCTATTTCTATCGATAGAGATGACAAAAAATGTACCTGGATCTTACACACTGCACCTTTTTAAGATGAATGTTGAGAGATTGTCCCAAACAAGCTTTATGTGAGTGTCCAATGATTGACCCTACACAGAGATTCTTCTCAAAAAGGCTTCAGAAGGTAAAAGCCATCAGATTAAACTGCAGTGAATTGTACATTCATGTCACGTTGACATTTTTTCCGTCTCGAGCAGCTCTGCTTTTTACGTGTTTGTGTTAGTGAACCTCATCCAGCCCAGTCTGAGTCCGTGACGCCTTAAAGACATCGGACCTATCTTATGTCAGCACCGTTTCCACAGAATGAATGAATGGGAGGATATTTCTCAGATCTGCAAGACGGCATCTGGTTTTCCTCCCGTCTGACCTTTAATAAGCAAAGCTATTTTTTTTGGGAGTCCACCCCAAACTGATGCTTGCAACACAGCCAGACCTATAGGAGGAGATTAAAAGCTGCTGAAAACTGTGGGAAAGTGTTTGTGGATATCACCAAGCAGTCCCACCACTCCCCTGACTGTAACGTATGAGATCTACTGCCTTAATATCTCCGTTTGAAACCGTAACGTCAGCCTCTTCACGAGTCGCGGGTGTGCCCGCTCCACTCGGCTGGCTCGGTGACAGAAGTGGCTTCATACCAAAGGCGTGTTTCATATTCAGTAGTCAATGGGGTGAGAAGTGAATTATGCTACAGTCTGGCAGCGAAGCGTTCGGCATCGTCCGCACTGTGTGCATAACGAACGCACAAACAATTTTACATATGCTATTCATACGACATCTGCGGCTAATGGAAAAGATAGAAAAGACAGGCGCACGCTGAGTGATGGAATTTAGAATTGTATTCTACACATGGACGGCTCCCACGGTGACCGTCAGACCTACGACGCCGCCGCCGCAGAGCAAACAGGCTGTTGGAGGAATTTCTCATTTTCGCTGTAAAGCAATCAACGCGGAGAAGACGCAGTTGAAGTTTCGGGAGCGCGCGGTAAAACAGGCAAACACAAAAGAAATGCATCTTCAGGTTCAGGTTATTGTATTTGTACCCGTTGGTAGATTTGTTTTACAGAAAGCAAAAACAATATGGCGCCCGTCGAATCAAACCTACAAACAGTGTGTACGATTCGGTGACATCTCCTGGTGAAGTTGCATTGGGAGTCCACCCCAAACTGATGCATTACCCACAGGTACAAATAAAGTGCCCTGATCCTGAGGATGAGGTTCTTTTTTTATGTTTACCGCGCACTCCCCAGAAACAGGGCGGGGTCATCCTCAGATGTCGCGCACATTGACCGTACATCCCTGCAGTCGGAAAGAAACCCATGTGCGGGCAAGACTGGAAGAAGCGCAGCCTGGGATAATTGACAGCGAAGCGGCTTTGAAATGCTGATTAAGCACAACCTGCCCCGTCGTCCCCCAGACTGTTGGCTCTGCGCGGAGGAGGAGGCTTTTGACACGGGGTGGAATCCTTTAAGGCATCTCTCGGGCTGATGGGGAGTTACTGTATCATCAGGCATCAGAAATTCAAGGCTACTTCTCCAGAGATGAGCTGGTGTGTGTGTGTGTGTGTGTGTGTGTGTGTGTGTGTGAGTGTGTGTGTGTGTGTGTGTGAGTGTGAGAGCAGCATTCATTAGGGCATCAACGCTTCATTAAAACCTCCTCGCTGGTTCATATTTCCTGGCTATAGCTGCATGTGGATTCTGTCACGTCGCCTCTGCCTCTTCATCACGACCGGCGTATCTGTGCCTCGTTCACGTGGCGCGTTCCGCTGAGATACAGCTCCGTGGCCAGATTAGGCTCCGAATTAAAATTTAAAGCTTCATTAATCTTTAAATCGCCATTTACATGCCAGATTATGTTAACATGGTTTGTGTCGTTTACACATTTAGAAAAAAAAAAATTCCAAATGCCTCCTATGTGGAAATAAATGTCCGAGTAATTAAATAATCAAGCGGCAGTGACAATTATATATTTATTGGCTGAGGGCAGGACGCAAATTGAACTTTGGGGGAATTTAGATTCCGCCTTTGTCTCCTCTTGCCAATAACCACGACAAGGTCACAGCTCCGGAGGTCATTTGTCTCCCCCTGCACCTGATGAGAAATATTGACCAAGATGCTGCGAGGAGCCCGGCAAAGTGCCACGGCGCAACTTTTTCACTTTGACATATAAGTGCGGCGGTCCGGTGAGTGTGGATTAAAAGACTTGATGCAGCCCAGAGAGCTATCAGTCAGAATGAAGGATGGAGAGCAGCCGAGGGGGTTACGCTGCGGCCATTTGCTCGCAGTCCTATTTTTTTCCGTCTTCCTCTCGGCGGGTTTGTGTATACGGTCAATAGCGACGGACTGGAAACACATAGGTTGAGTTCAGGCGGATGGTTAAAGCGATGGCTTACCCTTGTCTCGCTCGTGGACCCGTCTAATTTGTCCCCTGGGACTGTGGAGACCTTCCAACATAACTCAGCCCTTTGACCTTTCAACCCCAGCGAGGCCTTTTCGGGCTGTGATGGATGGCTTTTCGTGCATGGTTCAAGTCCCATGATTTATAGACCTGCAAATATTTACTTTTTTTTTTCTCTCTCTCTCTCTCTCTCCCTCTATTTGCCACCTTTTTGATTGAACCTTCACTTCCCAGGTCTCGTATGTTCATCCTTTCTTATCAATTAGAATCCGCGCAAAGGAGAGGTAAATCCATCAGGCAGAGAGAGGCAGGGCTACACGTGGACACGATAATCATGACAGAGACCCCTGCCCATCTCTGATGTCGAGGCGCCGCCATCATTTTTCACTTTTCAAATATCCGTGTGCCAGAATGTGTGTTTAATGGTTTCCCGGAGGGCCCATGTGTTTAGATGTATTTTGAGGGCTGTATCTTAAGTGTTGGCTGAGGCAACCTTTCCATTAGAGATATGAACAAGTCTCTGAGGTATTGACCAAGAGGAATTCTTCCAGGATCTGAGAGCTGATTGATCACAATGATTCTCCATGATCACTGGTCTAATAACTAACCATGAGATGTGGATCTAACTCGTCCTCTGGGCCGGTGGGGGGGAAATGAAAGGATATTATCTAGAATCTTTAAAATCCATGTTGCGTGGCGAGAAAATGAATTGTTGTCATGAGGTTGAAAGTACACAACATTCCTGCTATTTAATATTTGTCCTCTTTCTCTCAGATAGAAATCAGTCATAAAAAACATGTTCTTGTGATTTGACCCGTGCTTTCTGACCTTTATGCTCCGCACAGATGGAGCCGCTTATGACTCACATGTCTGAGAAACTTCACCGAGATATTTATCTTCCAAATATCACAAGACATGTTTGTCAAATAATCGTTCAGCACCTGGTGTCTGAGATTTAAGGACGATTTTTCTTTTCCATTGGCAAATGTTGATTCCTAAATGATATAAAGAGTATCATATAGTATATGATCAACTAAATTGCTCTCATATCCCCAGTTTGAAGCCTTTACATTTAGAACAGGTCCATGTCCTCTACGTTCAGCCACTTTGTTTCTACAGCGGCAAATTCATGAAAATGTCAGTTTTGTCAAATGTTTTAGAAGCGACAAAAATGTAACACCACCAACTGTTCTCCTACATACTTAAACATATCAGATCACCGACAAAGAAGTGTTGAAACTGCAGTTTAAGAAGTAAGCTGAAAGCAATTAGGCCTCCACCAGCCACAACAGCAAAATGCTCGTCACGTAACGATGCAGCAGCTTTTTATCAATCGACTGGTGTAATTAATAAAACGCAGTCTGAGCTAGAAGCTGCGTTAAAATGTAGTTTTGAATGAGGACTAAGTAGATTAAGAACGAGGAAAGTGGCGAGGTGTCATCACTGGGAAAGGTACGAGGGGGACATGCAGGGCCACAGATGAGACAGTAGTGGAGGCCAAGTGGAGACAGGTAAGACATACATTTGAACCTCTTTCCAGATTTAAAGGTGCAGTGTGTAAGACTTGGTGACATCTAGAGGTGAAGTTGCATGTTGTATCCATCACGTCACCCTCACCCCACTGAACATGCAGGAGAACCTGTGGTCGACTCCAGTTGTCATTCAAACTCAAAAGATGCTTAGTATGTGTGATTTGACTTCATTAAAAACACGGCAGCCCCTGCAGAGAGGACCCCCTCCTCCTGTACATATACATTAATGGGATCCTTTAAGGGTAATGGGGACAAATAAAACATTCAGATGCTTGTTTATTCATGAATTTGTCAGTTGGTCTTTGTTTTGTAATATTTTCAGAGGTAAAAAAAAAGTGACTGGAATGTTACACACTGCACCTTTAAGGCTCGTTTGATGACTTCCAAGGCACATTTTGTTCTTACTCCTGCAGATCGTGTCTCCCCACACAACCCTGCTCACACTCTGGAGCCTCTGGCAGTTCATGGTGAACTTTTCCAGGCTCGAAACCGTAACAGCGAACAGGGACAGAGGTTTGGAAATAAGACCCGTGAGGTGGATTCCTTAGAATTAAAGCTTAAAGGTGCCGTCTGTACTATTTTGGTCATTTTTGTCACTTGTGACAAAACATATTTTCATGAATTTATAACCACCTGAATGTATTTTACCTAAACCTTAAATGACCTTATTAATGTCAGTTTACACGAGGAGTGGGGCCTCTCTACGGGGGCCGCCATCTTTTTACTGTTACCCTGCAGAACTGGGGCTACCACAGGTTCAACTGTGAGGTGATGGATACAACATGGAACTTCACTTCTAGATGTCACCAAATCTTACACACTGCACCATTTAAAAAAATATAATGTTATTCTCCCCCCCCCCCCCCCCCCCGCCCCCATTCATACACACACACACACACAAACAGATGAGGGACACACACTCACACAAGGGGGAGGAGGTATAGCCACAACATGGACCATGACACTGACAGATGCAGAATTCTAATCTTTAATTTAAATCTAATAGTTATGTGGGAATTATTAGATTGTTTGCATTTAATCAATACACACATATGCACACATGCACACACACACACACACACACACACACACACACACACACACACACACACACAAACAGGAACTAGTATGCAGCCCGTGCTGCACATCTGGACCGTCGCATGTAAAAATAGCTCAGGTGCAGAATCTAATTTGCCGTCTCCTTGGCAACGGTTAGCTGCGACGTCACACTTCCTGTTGATTATTTGTGGATTGTTTTGTTATGATTGCCCAGCAATGCTGCTCAAGAGCAAAGTTAAAGAAGTTTGCAGTGTAACGTCAAACCAAACCCATAATACAACCTTGCCCATGAGCAAACAAGCAGGAGAAGCAGGCTTGATATTTACTGTGATGGAAACAACTCGGAGAATAGCTTTTGAAACCTCACGGAAATAAGGGGAAATGTATTTGCACGAGAGAACTTTATGAAACAGTCGTGTTCTGTTCTGTGAATCAAGCAAAAAGCACTGTTATGGTCCTTTAACCCTGAAAAGAGATGGATGATGTGCAGCCAGACTTGTCACGGAAAAGGATGAACAGCATCTCCACTCATGCGCTTCTCCAACACTGAGGAGCTTTTGGAGCTTTCACTTCAGATCTGCTCTGTGTTCCTCTCGTCAACCATCTGCCCGTCTTCATAAGCTGCTCCATAAAGAAGCTCCGAAACCACTGTGAGCGCTGAGGAATGGAACATATACACACAGGCTGTGAATGGACACGCTTTTTGATTTAAAGGTGCACTGTGTACGAATTCTGTCACTTCTATTGGTTGACAAAACAATGACACACTGACGTTTTCACAATCACCTAAATGTATCATTATTTTCCATTGCCCTTAAATGAGCCCATTAATGTATGTTTACATGAGGAGGGGGCCCTCTCTACAGAGGCCGCCATGTTCTTACAGTTTTTAAGATTTCCGTCCATTTTTGTCTCTTCTTTTATGAGGATCACAAAACAATTTTAAACAGATGTTTTTACGAATCACCACGTAGGACATTCTTTTTTCATTTCCCTAAAATGGGCCCTTAAATGCATTTTTACATCGCGACCAGGGCGAGGGTGAGCTGATGGATACGGCAGGCAACCTCACCACTGTAGATGCCACCAAATCGTACACACTGCACCTTTAATAACTCAAACCAGCCTTCTTTGTGGCCATTTTTTATCTGATCATCAACGGATTCATTTCTGCGTCACATCGGTGTCGTTCTCACCTGCACTCGCAGGTGAGTCCCGGTGCTTCCTGGGCGGAGTGGAGGCGCAGCCAGCGAGTGAACGGGGTAAAGTGGGGCAGTGTGTTACATAACACGCTGACAGGTTAGAACAGTGCAAGTTGCTCCCTGCAGATAAGTGACCCAGAAATATCAGCTGCGGGTCTATGGCATATATACTATATCACACATTGTACAGCACCACCCCCCCCCCCCCCCCCCCCCCCCCCGAACCTCACCCCCCCCCCCCCCCCCGCCGCCCCGCCCCGCCCCCCCACACCACGCTGATAGGCTGGTTCCAGGACTCCCTCCACTGCATGTACTCCATGTTCCTGCCAAGAATGAGAAACATCTTCTTGTCAGCAAAGGAACTGAGAAACATTTGGTCTCAATTTTTTATTTTTTTTTTATTTTTCAAAATACACGAGCCTCCATCTTTTGGAAGAAATTCTCCGCAAAAATTCAAGGTCCACAAAGCTGTCACCTGATTGGCTCCTGTTGGGTTACATTTGCACCGTCATGGTTCCCTGAGGATACATCATTATAGTTTGGCCAATCTCCTGTGGCCACTCAACAGATCAGCTAAGACTTTTGGTTTGATGCAAACCATTCAATGGTCATGGTTGCCAGAGGATATACCTTAAATCTGTCTATTGGTGGAATGGAAAGTAAAAAAAAGCCTAATGGTGTTTTTCAGTGTGTGACCCCATAGAGACGAGTTCAAGCCTCTAAATGTATATCAGTTGCAAGTCCTCCCACCATTGGCTGCCATGTTGAACCATTTCCACTGCATCCCTGAATATTCAGACTGCACATCGTTTAGGTCGTGATGGCACCTGAAGGCAAGGATGAACATAAAGGGGTATTCAGTAACATTTGTTAATATTTGATGTCCTCTGACAATCCATTGAATAATTTGGGAGGTTTTATTGGAGTAAATTTATATGCTCATGTTCCCCAGAGGATGTATCCTGATGAGCTTAACGATCCTTGATCTTGACTATGCTGTTGCACTGCAACATTTGTGCATTTTTGGTCGAACTGTTCTGAGAATCAATGATTGGATATCTGTAAATATGGCTGCCAGCAATCTTGGTTCCCAGAGGATGAATCTAAAATGAACATGTCTACTCCCCTTTGCGCCGTCATTAGGTTTGTGTTTTATCCAAAATGTTGATGTGTCACCAAATAACTGTAAATCATGTTTCCCCTGTATTTATGTATTTACAACAATTAGTATCACAGGTAACATTCGTATGTAAATTTTTACTATGGCATCGTGACTCATGTTAAAATGCTTGTATTAGCATATCATTAAATGCTATTACCTCATGTGCCCAAGGAGGAAATAACAAGAAGAGTTAAGTGGTGTGAGAGATAAAACCAAACATTGAAACATTAGAGGCTGCAATTAGAACCATTCTCTTAGTTATAATTGTGCTCTGTTCACTCCAGTCAAATAGAATCACTTGTTCAGGCTTCAAGTTTAGGGGGGATTCGCTCCAGTAAAGCCCCCCCCCCCCCCCCCCAAAAAAAAAGCAAGTGACATGTACAAACCCCCCACAGAGCTCCATTTGGCCACAGGGATGAGAACTGAAAAGAAGGATAAGTGTATTTTTACAGGAGGAAGAAATATTGCAAATGAGCTGTGGGCTGGCAAGAATTAATTTAAATCTCACACAAAACATCAGTGCCAAAAAAAAATAAATCCCTCAAAGCAGCTCTGATGTTTACAAGTTGAACCTCTTCTAGATTACATGCACACACAAAGGTTCTTTTTCCCCCTTTTTCTCTTGCGAACAACTTCGGATACGAAGAGATGGCGGAGAGAAAAAAAGGGGGAATAATTAGACAGATCAGAGGAAAGATCCTTTGCTAGAGGTCATGCGGCTGATAAACAGTAAGCGCCTCTGCGATGAATGTTAAGTGAGTATGGGCGTAATTATCCCGGCTGTTAGGCCCGTACCAATGTGTGTAATGTCACGGCCTTTCTTCCTTCACCCCCCTCTGGCGCTTCCCTTCCTTGTCAGATGCTGCACAGACAGCGAGTGAAGGTCACTTGACCGGAAGACAAAAAGGTCAAGGGAGGGACCGGGAGGCCCCGTGACAGACTGATCAACCCAGCGCCACCCGATTTAATTACGACGATCCAGACTGACATTTCCTCTCCCCGCCTCTCCCTCTCTCTGCCTCCCAGTCTGAAAGATTCCTATTATCAATTTTTCTGAAAGAATAAGCACTTCAATTGAATGGAGGATGGAACTCGCCCCGGGGGGATTAATGGAGGTTTAGTGGGCTTATTTTTTTACTTTCCTGCCTTTTTTTTTTTTTTTCTTAAGAGGAAACTTTCTGAAAAAAGAAATCACTTGCCAAAAATTCTCTTTTTACCTAATGTTGGAGGTTGACAAGTTCATATGTAATGGGAATCCTTTTAGAAATGCACAAGATCATTAAAATATATAAAAAAAAAAAAAAATTTCTCTGGGACCCTTTGCAGCAGCTGCTCATCCAAGGCAGACCTTTAAATCGAGAGTAGCTGGAGCCATGACAGTCTGTGCTTGCTTTGCAGATTCTTTGCAGCCAATGGGGGTAGGGTGGGGGGCCGGGGGGTGGGGGTTGGACCCAGTACAATAAAAGGGGCCCTTCCTGAAGGTTTGCTGGTGCGTTTCTGTGGGCGACACACAGGAGATCAAGGGAGCAGGGAGAACTGACTGGGCAGGCCCAGAGCCGCCTCCCACTCCGGGGACTCGGCGCTTTAATCACGCTGCAGCCGAGCAAAGTGATGGCGAACTCCACATGCCTTTGGTCTCCCTCGCTTCTCCCTCTCTGCGTCTTCCTCGCTCTCCCTGCTGCCGTGCCTTCGCTCTCTGCGCTCGCTCCGCCGCTCGTATATCACCTACACATGCGCTTTTCACCGGCCCTTGTGTTGGATTCTCCGGAACCGCAGCCCACATGCATATTTCCACGCGGTACCAGCGAGGTGTTCATCGTGTAAAAGCAAGCTCCCGCTAAGCATGGGAGGAAGGAAGGAAGGGTCTTTCCCGCGGCGTCTAATTGAGGCCTGGACATGTCCCTGATCAGCGAGCCCCCAGAGGCCGACTGCCATAAAAGCAGTGCTAGAAGCGGTCATTACTGCACTGGGAAACATATGGTGTCAGGTACCTTTAGACTTAACGGTGGCATGGTGACAGAAATGAAGGCTGGGGAGTCTGGGAGCGGACCATTATGAGGGATCCTGAAGGTGCAGCGCAGTGGAGGGCCGCAGACAAACATGTCGTTTACTGCTGCCTGTTGCAGCCGCTGTGTTTTAGTGGCGCACCAGAGATGTGAGGACCTGCATCCAGGCTGCAGACGCGCATGTGATAGCGTTTCCGTTTTTTCCTGCTGTATATGGTCGCTACGGCAACCTCAACTGCGCTTGGTTTTGGGTTGCTTCATTCGATGTGTTGCTCATACAAAACGAGTGAAGATGAAAGCAAATTGCGCCGTTGGTTTGGAGACAGTTCCATTCTAGTCCTCAAAAGGGCAGTCCGTTTGATTTGGAGACATCTAGTGGTGAACGTGCACGCTATAGCTGAAACAACACAACGCGGCTTTCCCTTCCAACCATGACGAACTATAATCAAAGCTCAAAATGTGCTCAACTAATCATTCCTGGCTCCATCTCACTGCAAGTCAGTAGATAGATTTTGTGAGTTTATAAACTATCCAGTCTGTTTACTGACACGTCTCGGCCACTATCCCAATAATACGATTTCATATGTCATATCTACCAGTAGAAAAAGGGAAATACATCTTACACACTGAACCTTTAATCAAGGCGCCGCACCGTTTACCCTCATTTGGAGAGTATTTCAAAATAGATTGGTCCTTGTTGCTCCATGTTTGGTCTCCTCCAGCAGCCCAGGAAAAGGGCATGGTGCGTCAGATGATGAATGCAGTAGTTCATCAGTTAGATTTTGACTTTTAATGTCTTGAAACGGCTGATGTAAAGTGGGTCGATGGTTTTGACTGGAAAACATGTAAAGAAGAAGAAGAAGAGGACGAAGAAGAAAGTAAACCTTGCGTAGAGTTGAAAAGCTGCAGAGATGAGAGAAACTGCAGTGTGTGTGTTGCTCATTCCCTGTGGGTTCGCTTCCACCAGCTACACCGTACGCATTACCCACATTTATTTGACCCTTCTGAGATGTAAAAAATATTGATGAGTGCAGCTTTAAATTGGTTATTCCTTTTATAGTTTCACCCTCCACAGTTTTCTCCAGCCTGGCTGCAGCTCTCATTTCAGTTTTGTGCTCCGAGTCCCCTGTACCTGTCCATTACTGCGTGTTTATAAATACCTTAGTGTCATTTAATAGCAACTGTTTCTGTCACCGCAGATAAAACATTACACCGCTACTTCAACTTTTACTGCTCGGAACTGGATTCCGTGAAGTCTGCAGATCATTAGCTGGAGTTTCTTGCAGCAGGTCTCACTGCAGCAGCAGCAGCAGCAGCAGCAGCAGCAGCAGCAGCAGCAGCAGCAGCAGCAGCAGCAGCAGCAGCAGCAGCAGCCAAGATTCCTGTCAAATCTGGCCCCGCGGCCTTTGACAGCATCTCCAGATTCCCAGGATGCTTCTTAAGGCAAAAGTGCACAAAGAGAGAGCGAGTGGCACATAGTGTACATTCCACCACGGGAGCACAAAATTTGGCAGGAGTGCATATGAAGATACTTTTGCAATGTTCTTTCATTGCCGGCGGCGCGGAGCAGCGAAACCATTAGCACGTTAGCCGCGCGCGAAACCTTCCTGGGCTGTGATGTGATGTCACCGAGTCCTTATCGGGCCGTGATGTCTCTGTTGCTTTGCAGTGATCAAAAAACACAGGGAAACTCATTTCCTCCTGCATGTGTGTGTGAGAGGGAGGGAAAGAGGAAGAGAAATGTTATTGAAGTTACCATGGTGATTCAATTTCAGCGAGCCCTCCGCCCCGCCCCGCCCCCCTCCCACCCTCCCCCCTTCTCCACTTCCCTCTGCCTCGCTCACCCTCATTTCCTCACAAGAACAAAAAAGCAAATATTTCTGAGAGGAATTCCCTCGGTTGCGTGGAAGCGCCGCGCCAGCTTCCAACTGATCTGAGCGAGGTTTGGGTGAACGTGTTCCCCGCTGGGGGGGAACTCTGCTCAGATATGCGCCGCGGCGGATCTGCTGAGCTGAGGAGTTCCAACAAACAATGTTAATTTCCAGAATTTTAAGTGAAAAGGAGAAGAAGATAAAAATGCAGGGTGGAAAATCATTCGGATGGAAATGGAGACGGAATTAAACTCCAATAGCAGGAGAGGGTGGACGTTAAAGGGGCGTTATAGTGCGGTGAAAATGTCAAACGTCGTCTTTGTAGTCACAGGTAATTGCTTAGCATAAAATTTACACCTCTGCCGAGTCAAAATGTCACATTGCTAGAACCGGATCCATCCCGCCCGTTAGGAAGCCTTGGGTGACATCACTCACAGTGTTTATTTGAAGTTCAAACAGGAAGTCTATTTACGCCTTGTATCTCCTTCCCTGCATCTCTGCCCGGGTCCTCTGAGGTTTTATTTCCCTTCCCTAAAATAGAAGAGTGATGTCTCTAATTCCCAAAACAAACGTTGGGCAACAAGGCAACTCTTCTCTGACATCTAACAATGCCATAACAGCAATTTGTTTCTCACTCATCACTCGGGACTCACCTTGTAGCCGCTAGACTAAGTGGCGCCGTGTGGGAGAGCTTTGGTGTTTTATTCCATTTCTATGCTTTTCCTGCTCAATGTGAAATAATGTGGAGGACCGCACACACGCACACACACACACACACACACACACACACACACACACACACACACACACGACTCCTCAGTTTAACCTCAGCTCTTCCCCTCCACTGACTGGCACACTCACCATCTGCCATGTTGGACTCCTGCCCTCTGTCTGACTGGGGATCTGTGCATATATATATATATATAGATATGTGTGTGTGTGTGTGTATGTATATGTATATTTCCTCATATTTCAGCTCTGACAGAGTGAGATCTTTGACCTTGTTGACCTTTAAATCACAAATCATTAACGCCGAGGCACATATTGAAGTCTGGAGCCCGGTGCTTCTGTTCCTGTAATAGAAAAACAGTGCAGAGCCGTACGTCCTGACTTCTTTCCCTGAGCTGAGGGCCGCATGGCACGGTAATTAGAGCTGCCACATGTTCTGGAGGGGGGGCGGGGGGTTCACCGTTGGCGCAGAGAAGTGAAAATAGGGGATGGGGGGGGGCGGGCGGCGGGGGGCAGCCCACGGCCTGTGCCAGGGAAAGGTTGACGGGAATCCATGTGACGGCGTCACTGAGCAG
>JAFBJT010002549.1:0-2500 GCA_016785325.1 Chascanopsetta lugubris | reverse complement strand
GTGTAGGAGTGAGAGCAGGGATATCCCCTCATGGCTTTCCACAGCTCCACCTCATCGCTACGCAGGAACACTCTGTCTTGTTTTGAACTGGCAGAGGAAGCCCCTGCACTTTGGGAAGGAAATGCCTTCCCTGATTTCCCTGCACACAGTTACCGTGAACCCTCTGCTGGTGCAGGTCACCGCAACCGGCCGCAGGAGCAATGGAGGGATGTTTTTAGACAGGAATTTAAATTGAAACTCAGTTGAGAGGCGCATGTTCCAAACTGGGCGGGTTGGAATGGGCAGTTATTTGTTTGAACTGTGCAGGGTTTTTTTATTTGTATTTTTCTCTCTCAAACAGAAAAGGTGACCTGGAGTAATTGAGCTGCAGCGAGTGAAGACCTGCTGCTCCTGGACTCGGTCCACGAAAGCCTGAAGCAATAACTGCTGCGCTGCTTTATTCCAGCTTTGTTGAGGCTCTGCTCCGAGAGCAGCGCCCCAACAAACCCGTCAAACCCGTCAAGTCTGATCCCAAATTTGGCTCAAGCCGTGATTTTTAAAGCAGATAAACATGAGTAAGAGATGAATTCCCCCGTCGTCATATGTCACATTCAATATTGTCATTACGCCACCTGTTGGTTCCTGCACGGCGCTAATCAAGCAAATTGTGGGCAAGCCACTCACTAACTTCCTGGTTCACCCGTAAACAGGCAAAGAGGCAGAACACACACACAGCTGTTGCTGGGCCCATGTTGCATCACTGGCAGAACTTTGTGCAGCGTCCGATTCGGCCCCGATCCTCACGTCCACTATATTGATGCAAATTGCTTGAAGTTGTCAAGTACCGAGGGCAATCGTCCCATGCTGCGGTTTGAATAAGAACAGAAACTCAACACCATAACTCGCCGGGTTATGAAGAGCTGAAAACATTCATGCAGTCATCAGAAAACATGGGTCTACATTACCCTGGAGACCAGTTCAACACTCCAGTCTCCACAGTCTCCATTTCATATGTGACTTTCAGAATTCATCAGCTTTAGCCTAAAATTGGCTCAACACAATTTTCGGTAATGACCGTACTTTAATTACCAATACTTTTTATATTTCTGGGAAAATGAGGAATGCACAGTGTTGCCTCATGAGGCCGTTTGTTGACTTGGGAAGTTCGAATGAGGACAGCGGAAGATATTTGGTCCATTGCTTGAGTCTCCTGACTGATTAATACTTTGGGCTAAAAACGCTGGGCTTGAAAATATGAATAGTTTCTATGAATATAGAAAATGCCCTCCAGCCGTGGAAAGAGCGCAGGCTCCAAACACACATATCGCTCTAAACACAGATAATTGTATGCGGTGAAATGCCGAATAACAAACCTTTGCCCTTTTTAACTCACACCCTCACTGCTGTAATAATTCATAAATACAGTGTGGCGCCGCGGCCTCTACAGGAAGTGTAAATAGCCCTTGTGCTTCTCTGCAGCTCCTGCAGCACTTTGCTGTGCGACATGAACGACATGATTTCTCTCCCATTTACATTTACTGCCTGCAAACTGTCATCGGCGGCGGCCGCGCGCTCTCCGATCCGCAGAATTACGAGATTACTTTGGCAACACAAACAAACCCAGAGGCTGGGGCCGGGTAATTGGGAACATCTGGATGTCGTTTCGGTGGCTTTCAGCCCCACAGTCGCTAAGGCTCACGTCTTATTTGAACCACAACTTGCCGGAAAAGAAAAAACAATTCCTTGACAGAACAGTAAACATCCGTCACTCCCACTCGGAGAAGATGACACGCTCGACGAACGCGGGAAGCAGCGCAAATACGTACATGTCACCCATGGTCACATTTAGTGGTTATTCTAAAAAAAACTTCGAAGAGGTATTAAAAAGTATTTATGTACTGGCATTTTCATGAATTCATAATCACCTAAATGCTTCAATGTTTGTCTATTACCCTTAAATGAGCACATTAATGTATATTTACACAAGGAGCGGGTCCACTCTACGGGGGCCGCCATGTTTTCACAGTAGCCCAGAGTGGAAATACTTGGCATCTTTTGAGTTTTAATAACAACTGGAGTCGACCATAGGTTCTCCTGCCTGTCAAGAGGTTAAGGGTGAGGGTGAGGTGATGGATACGACATGCAGCTTCACCTCTAGGTGTCACTAAGTCTTGCACGCTGCACCAATAAATGCTGGCAGTTCCTCAAGAATGAAGACAATGAACATGGATATATATATATATATATATATATGTATATATATGTACGACACACACACAGACAAATCATGATTTGGGTGTAAGCACAGGGGACAAACACAAGCATCACCTGCAGGTCTTGAACCAGGGCCACCTTCATTTGAATGAAATTGAATCGGACAGAAAAAAAAAATCCAGCAGGGTTTAGAAAATGAAAATAAATGAGCTTTTAAAGCCTAATGAAACATTTAACCCAAATGAAGCACAGGTGGCTGGTAATAGGTGCTAACCTCCTCCACAACCTCAGGCAGAGAGATTTCAAG